>RJWM01003601.1:0-61310 GCA_004363535.1 Dasyprocta punctata | reverse complement strand
CTCAAAAACAAAGAAAGCAAAACATTTACACTATAGGAAAAGACTATGCAGTAAAGACATTTCTTTTTCTTGCATTAACATGTGTAAAACATAAACCTACCAGATGCATAGGAGTTGTTTTGATCCCAATGAAGTTTACAATGTTCTGTTTCATGATCTTATTCTTATTGTGGAAATAATAATTCTCATTATGGGAATATTTGAAATGGCAGATGCCCTAATGGCTTCTAAGTATCTGATCTGTGCCTACAAGAGTATAACCATACAATTAAAACAAGACAAGATACAGGGTCTTTCTTACCTCCTGGCTCAGCTCACAAACAAAGGGACTCATGATAGAAAATTTGCCTTTGGAGAGTTAAGTAAGCAATATGTCAAAGGACCAGTAGCTGCAGAGAGCCAAGAGCACCAAGGGCAGAGAGCAGAAGGATCAAATTGGAAAGGAAAACTGAGGCAAGACTGGGCCAATATTCCCTCCACTCTTATTAGGGGATCAACTCAGCCCACATCAGTGAAATTTGTCCCCTGAGATGCCAAGATTGGGAACCATGATAATTGCTTTTAATTGGTGGCTGTCACCCCAATATTGTTTTGAGTAGAAATCCACAAAGTGAAATCAAAGAGTGTATGAAAGTATAAGCTTGGATCAGGGATATAGCTCAGTGGTGCAGCGCCTGCCTGGCAAGCGCAAGGTCTTGAGTTTGAATCCCTGTACAAAAAAAAAAAAAAAAAAAAAAAAAAAAAAAAAAAAAAAAAAAAAAAAAAGAAAAAAGAAAAGAAAAAAAGAAAGTGTAGACTTTACTTACCTTCTCTTGAGAGCCTGGATGAACCCTCAAATATGTTATTGGAACACCAGATTCATAGTAACAAAGAACGGAACCATGGGCAAAGGAGGTAGGGTGAAAGAAAAAATTTGTAAAAGATATAAAGGCAAAGAAGTAAAGATCCTGCTAGCTGGAAGGGGGTTCTGAGTAGAATACTCATGAGGGCTCTTTGTCTAGGAATCTTTAAAGGGTTTAGAAGGGAGCTTGAGCTGTTGTGCAAAAAACAAAATGTCTACTTTTTACTTACTTTTTAGGGTCCAATCTATGCAATGGTCACGCAGTGCCCATCAAGGGCCCATGTGCTCTTGAGCCAATATCTGATTACACATGCTCTGGGGAGGTCCCAGACAGTTGAAGGACACATGGTAAATGTTTTTATAAGATCTTTGGAAGGTTGTGACTCAGCAGACTCTATTTTGGGCTTCTTGATTCCATTTTGGGACCACTGTTTTTATTGCCTAATAAAATGCTAACTCTTATCTCACTAATTCCTGTTATATTTGTAAGAACTATGACCCCAAAACCCTTGCCAGGAAAGGACAGATGCTGAACCAAACTAATGTCAGACCTCTAGGATGGGTGGACACAGTCCCCACCACTATAGTCTATGTCAGCTATCAAAGTTGAGGGACCAGAGCAATTAAGAGAAAGCAAAATAAGAGGTCACGAGAATAAGGTTAAGCCAAGAAATAGAAAAATGGGCCTAGGGCCCTTTTTTTTTTCTTTTCTTTTTCTTTTTTTCTTTTTTCTTTCTTCCCTTCCCATCTCCCCCTACCCTCTTCTCTAACCCCATCCTTCTTTCTTTCTCTCTTTCTTTCTTCCTTCCTTCCTTCCTTTCTTTTTTTGTGGTACTGGGGATTGAACTCAAAACTGATATATAACTGAGCTCTATCCTCACACTTTCTATTGTTTTTTGTTTTGTTTTGTTTTGTTTTTTTTCTGGAGTGGAAGGTTTATACTGGGAATCAAACTCACCACCTCATGTTTGCTAGGCAGACACTGGACCGCTGAGCTATATCCCTGACCGTTTATCGTATTTCTTAAAAACTTAGAGACAACTACTCACTAAGTTCTCCATGCTGGTCTCAAACTTTCAGTCCTCCTGCAACAGCCTCCCAAGTAGCTGGGATGCCAAGTGCAGGGAACCACAGCTCACCCTGCCCCAGAGCTTTGTGACCTGAAACAGAATGGCTGGCATGTGGGGGCGGGGTGGCCATTAATAAGACCAGAGTTCAGGGTGATGCGTCAAAGGCCCGGGTGGAGCTGAAGCAAGATGCCAAGGTTCAGGTGGCAGTTTGAAAGGCTACAGGGTCACTCAGTGGAGTTCAGTATCATCTGCATATTTTTTGTTTCTTTTCTTGAGACAGGATTTCAGCTCAGGCTGACCTCAAACTTGCTGTTAACCCAGACTGACCATGAACTCACCATCTTCCTGCCTCAACCTCCTAAAGGATTGAGATTACATGCATGTTCATGACACCCACTGATTTGTGCGATTTGTTCAGGTGCCTTTTACTAGACTTCCTCCAGATCCATTCTCCCAAGGGCTAACTATTTCAAGTGGAACAATGCCCTGTTTCAGCTACATTCTACACCATTACTGCAGAGACAACAAAAAGCAAAAAATCATTTCTCTCTCCTTCTTATACAAAGTCTTTGTTTCATGCATTCCAGAGTGGTATAAATGCCAGTAAGAGATAATTTTATGAAGTGGGCACAGGGGCACACTCTGGGAGGCTAAGGAAGAAGGATTGCAAGTTCAAGCTCAGCCCATACAAGTAGTGACTTAGTGTGATCCCTCTCAAAATAAAACAGTTAAGCTAGGTATGGTGACATGCCTCTATAATCCCAGCACTCAGAAGGCTGGGGCAGGAAAATCACCTTAAGTTTGAGGCCAACCTGGGCCACATAGTGCGCTCAAGGTCAGACTGAAGTCCATAAGGAGACCCTGTCTCAAAACAAAACAGAACAAAATGAAACAAAACAAAGCAAAAACCCCAAAACTAAAGAAGTATAAATAAATAAATAAATAAACAAACAACCATACATACATACGTACCTACATATATACACACATACAGGGCTGGGTAAGTAGCTCAATGTGAGGGCCCTGGGTTCAATCCACTAATTTTATGGAACAGCAGGATAGGTCTAAAATTATACTACACTCTGTTGTTCAGCAGAGATAAGTTAGTAGAGTTTGCTCTCTTAAGAGTACTTCAGAGTATAGAATGTTGCTTTCTGGTGCAATGAAACAGGTTAATGAAACACAGAGTATGTGACATTTATATGCTTAAAAAGCAAAAACAAAACAAAGACAAATAAAACACCTCTTTCACAATTTAGGGCCTTTGAGCAAATTCCACTGGCTAGAGTTTTATCCCTGAGACAGGGAACAAAAACAGACAAAATCTCTGTATTCTAGGAGCTTGCAGTCTAATATCAGAAACTCATTATGATAGTTTAAATTTGAGCTAGAAGTGCTTGCAACCAAAACAAAACAAAAAGATAAATATTATTTCGTGAGAAGAGACACAAATTTCAAAAGAGCTCCAGAGTCTCCCTGAAGTGCTAGGCTGCTCCTCTCTAAGGAGGGCATTTTCCAGTCCCCCAGAATACGGAGGTGGGGCATGTGTATTGCTTGTATAAGAGCCCAGAAGCAAAGGTCTAATAACACTTTCAGAGAAGAGTTACTGCTTTTCTACAGGGCCTGGGCCCTACAGCCCTGTCTGCTGGCCAACACAATACAGAGTGTACCTTGGCAAGAGAGCAAATTGCTTCTCTTCAGTGACAGCATGATTGATAGGTACAGTGTTACACTGTTCTGGCCTCCAGATCAGAATTCACCTAGGTGAGAGAGAATGAAGAGAAGTGAGTCCCATGTGACCATGAACCACCCAGAAAAGTAGCAAAAGACTCTTTCCTATTTCAGCATTTTGATTGACTTTGTTATGTTGTATTCCATTTCAGCACACCTGCAGAATCCGTATGCTAATTTTTGATAGTAAAGAAGCCTCTGTTGCCTTCTGTTGGTGCTTAAGTAAGTTATAAAAACTACCTACCATTTATTCTGTCTCTACATTGAGGTAGGCAAAGTACTATATATTTCATATGTATCAATATATTATCTCATGAAATTGCTATAGTAATCCCATAGGGGAAAGTTTCTAATTCTAACAGCAATAAAAGTGAAGAAGTTTAGGAGGTCAGTATTCCAATCCACTCTGTTTAACTCCCAAGTTCAAGCCTTTGCCCTTTCTAACTGCTAATCTATTTACAAGGTATTGTTGGAAGCCTGTTAGAAACTGTCTACCCCTCACACAGAGCCTGGAGTCATGCATCTTTTCCATTTCATAACTTTTCCTCTATGTGCCCACTTTTTTCTTATCTCAGAAGGCCTCTTGTCAACCTGTTTGTTTTCCTCATCAGATGAGCCTTTTTACTTTTTCACATTCCTGCAAACAGAAAGTGAGGCTGGATTAGGCAGTCTTTTAAGCCATGGAGACAAGTCTCCATGTTTCTGCTATAGAAACTTTTATCCAGAACCTTAGGTAATTTTTCCCCTCTTATTCAACCTGATTGCACATGTTTTCTCTGCCAAGAAAATTTCTACTCCTGCAAAGTAAAGTTTAAAGAGCGTTTCCTACAACCTCTTTCTTGGGTTAAGACAAGCTAATAATATCTGAAAAGTTTCAAAAGTCCTCAGGATATTTTTAAAATTGTTTTATTATTGTGCATTTGCAGTACATGAAGTTTACATTCCCTCTCACCAACAGTGTGGAGCGGTTCACTGAAGCCATTACCAGTATTTGCTATTCTTTGACTTCTTGAAGATTGCCATTCCTTCTGATGTAAGATGAAATATTTTCATTGTTTTAGTTTGAATTCCTCTAACAGCCAATGATGATGAAAATTTTTTCATTTGAGGACTTGTAACCATGCTGCCTCAAATCAAGGACTTACTAGAAGCCAGTAGAAAGCCTGGACCAGATCCTACCTTGCCACTCACAGAGGGAGCATGGCCTGGCTGACATCTTGATCTCTGACTTCTGGCCTTAGAACTGTGAGAAGATAAATTTGTATTGTTTAAACTACTCAGTTTTCAGTACCTTGTTATAGCATCTGTAACAAACTAATACAGTTTTCTATGATGAAGTGGAAAAGGTGAAATAAGATTACTTTTATTCATTGGAAAGTTGAGGTCTGAAAAAAGGTGACAGAGTTTGGCCTAAATCTACTTATCTAAGCAATGCGCTCCCCTTTACACAATGACTGATGATGCCCCACCCCATCTATAGATGGAGCAGGACAAGTGAAGCCAGAATTCCAGATGATATTCCCATGTCTTCTCATTCCCTATCATCTACCCATATACTTCTTTACCCTACTTTAAACTTTTGTCTCCTACTGAATTAATTTACAAGATTGCAACTTAAAGTTCTTCTAAAAGACAAGAATAATTGGGAGAGAAAATGCTAAAATCTAGGAGGCAGGATTCACTTTGGCATCTTAATTTCTCTATTCTGCCCCTTATCTTTCTGTTGCTCCTCTGGCCAGATTAGACTTCAGGAGAACTCACGCGCCAGTTCAGAGAAATCCAAGCTCTTGTTGGAGACAGGCCAGCTGCTGTTGCCTGTTTGATTGTTTGCATCAATGTGGGCTGCTTGGTGCAGTTCTCTTGCTTTGTCTTTTCCCTTATGAGTAGCTCTCCCAAGTACTCAAGACTTGTGAGCCATAATCTCAAAGGGAGTCTTATGTTGGATAGACTGACACTTTCATGCACAACTGCTTTGTGTTTACAATTCAGACTGACATCTTCATTAGTGCCCAAAGCTCATACACTGACATCTCCACTCTTTCTCCAAAACTCCACCAATAACTTCAAGGGTGATGATGAAGAGGAGGGAATTGGAGGCATGCATGAAAACTCCATTCTACTCTTTCTTCACCTTGGGTTTGATCAATCGATCGATAGATCACACAGGAAGAAAAAATAGACACTAAACTAATGCTCTATTCTCAAAAACAGCATTAATCAAGACACACAAGAATAAATATCTTACAATTCTATGGTATGTGGTACCTACTAGGCAAATTTAGAAAGGCAAAAAGTAGAGTAGACATTATGAAAGGCTGAGGAGAGGAGGGATAGAAAGTCATTGCTTAAAGGATACAGATTTCATTATAGATGATGAAAAAGTTCTGGAGATGGAAAGTGGTGATGACTGAAAAACACTGCGAATGCATTTAATGTCACTAAATTTTACCCATAAAGATATCTTGTATTTTACTTCAATGAAAAAGAAAATAAAATTCCAGAGGTAAAATTAGCATTTTTATTACCACCCCAAGCTAATTACCATTCTTTCTGGGTTACTATGATTAGCACTTTTGGGCGATTATCTTAGGTAATTTGATTGATTCTTTTACTGATTCTTTTACTGATTCTTTTATTGATTCTTTTACTGATTCGTTTCCTCAAGGAGAATTCTAGTCTCAAACCCAGCTTCCTCCAACAGAGCCAGTAACGCTCGAAGAATTTTGTTTTGTTGGATTCCAGAGTCTGTGTTTTCAATTCCTTCCCTAAAGAAAGCGAGACTTATGGTGAGGGAGGAGTGAACTGGAGTGAGCTGGGAGGAATGAACTTTGAGCTGGAATCTCAGAGCTCTCACTGCTACCATATCCCTCGGAGCTCTGCTTTACTTGTGCCCCACTGTGTTTGGGCGCTGAGACACCCCTTTCCCCTTTTCACTTACCCTCTTTCCACTTTCAGGCCGCATTACTCAGGCTGTCCTAGGAGGCATGCAGGTCTGGGTTGCAAGTTGTCCCTACAGAATGCAGGGCCATAGACAACCTGAAGGGGGCGCCAGAGAGCTGACCCGGCGCGGCTACCTCCATCTGCCAAGCTGGTGAGGAACTGAATCAGGTGGCAGAGGGCAGGCAGCTCCATTTAAAATGTTGGAGCAGTTATAATTACACATTGAATTGTGAAAACATATAGCAAATTAGGAGAAAGAACTCAAAGAACCAGGAGGATAAAGAGAAACCAGCAAAGTTGGGGGAGATAGGGTGGCCGTGAAAGGTCTAAATGCTAGAAGGTGAGAAAAGAAAAAAAAATCAGAGAAAAAGAAGCTTTCTGTTAACATTAATATTGGGCTATCTGAAAAGGTGAGAAGAGAGGGGAAGGAAGAAGAAAAAAGAAGGGAGAGGGCAGAGGGGAAAGAGGGCTACATTCACCGATTTCAGGTTTAGATTTAGAATGAAGGAGTGGATTTGAGGATTAGTAAAGGAGAATTAGTGAGCTGAGGATGCCAGCTGTGCTGGTAATGAAGTCCTGGGCAATAGGTCATTTAGTGTCTGGTTATTGTGTTTAATGGTACCAAGCCAAAGACAGTAATAAGACTTTATTTATAATTACCTACCTTTACATAGCTTTTTCTCTAGGTAGTGTGCAGCCTCTGTCAGGCTGAGCAGGTGTTGTTATGGGGGCCTTTGTGGACATAGTAAAGAGAAAGGGCTCTGAATTCCTGGAACAGGGGTAGGATCTTTATCCACAGGGAGTTTCTTTGCCTACTTCCTTTGTACCCTGCTAAGCCATGAGTTTTCCTACCCCAGTAGGAATTTATTTTGAGTAATAGCTAGAGAAAGCTAATATAGATCCCTCTCACTCTGATTTACACCAAGTCAGGAGACCCCATACCTCCCAGGAGGAATACATGCAAACACTTGGATCATTACTTGTGCTCTTCCTTCCCTTCCCTTTCAAAATATTCAAGTTATGGTATATTTCAAAGACAAAAAAGATAACTACCCAACTGTCTGCTAGGCAAAGTAACTCTCAGTCAGAAAAGGAAATAAGTAGACTAGGATTATGAGCCCAGAGATGAAGAGGCCAATAGAAGAGCTAGAAATGACAAGAGTATAGAGTTAGGGTAGAGAGGGTGGTCTGGGAATCTCTGAGACTCTAACTATTTAACTCAGTCAATAGATAATAAAGTTAATTACTGGTGAATAGTAGTAGTAATAATAATTATTATTATAAATGTACATCAACTTATATAATATAGTGATAAGATGAGGTAGCTATATTGTCATTTTCATTTTATAAATGTGAGAAAATAAAGCATAACAGGTTTCAAAATACTGTGTAACCTTAAATAAGAAAAAAATGGAAGCTGCAAAGGGCAGGGATTTTGGTCTTTTATTTATTTACTTATTTACTTATTTATTGAGACAGGGTCTTGCTATGTAGTTCAGACTGGTCTTGAATTCACTATGGAACCCAGGCTGTCCTCAAACTTGCAGCAATCCTGCCTCAACCTCACAAGTGCTGGGATTACAGGCATGAGCCACCACACGGCTTGGTTTTTAAAAAATTCATTGCTGTTTTCCTACTTTCCAGAACATATTCAATTATTATTTGAGTTTTTGTTTTGTTTTGTTTTCTGGTTTTTTTGAGACAGGTTCTCCATATGTAGCCCAGACAGGCCTTGATATTACAGCATTTCTCCTGCATCAGCCTCCAGTGCTGGCATTACAGGTATGTGACACTATAACTGGATTTAGTAATTATTTGTTGAATTAACAGTTAACAGAACCAAAATCATGCAGATGGCATATAAAGGCTGGGAGAGTAATAGAGTTTTGAAGCTCTAGAAGTCCCGTGGTCTCCTGGATACTCTTATAGGAGATGAACTTTGTGCGTCTCTCAACCCAAGTAAGTCCTGTCTTTGCTCTCAAAGCTGAATAGCTGACTAAATACTTCCTACCTCATTTTATGAGGCAAACATTACCTGATACCAAGAGAAACACTTCACAAAAAGGGAAAATATAAACCAATATCTCTCATAAGCATAGATGCAAAAACCCATAGCAAAATATTAGCAAATTGACTCCAATACTGATTGAAGAGAACTACATACTGTAATCAAATGGGATTTATTCTGGGTATGTTAAACTGATTAAACATTTAAAAATCAGTTTAATCCACACATCAACTAGCTAAAGAAGAAATTTTATAAGCTTATCAGCTGATATAGAAAGAGCATTTGACAAAACCTGACATCCATTTTATTTTTTATTTTTTTATTTTATTTTATTTTTTTGGTACTAGGGATTGAGCTCATAAACTTGCACCTGCCAGGCAGGCGCTTAAGTCACTGAGCCAAACTCTCAGTCCTATTATTTTCAAGGCAGGGTCGCACTATGCAGTTCAGGCCAGCCTTGCTCACGTTGTAGCCTAAGCCGGCCTCAAACACACAACACTTCACCTACCTCAGCCTCCCGAGTGCTGGGATAAAAGACCACCACACCGGGCTCCAATATCCATTTTAATTTTTAAAAAACTCTTGGCAAACTGAGTAGAAGGGAAACCTCATCAACTTGCTAAATATAACTATACAAAACTCACAGCTCAAGTTCGTCTGTTGTATCTCCTACCGTGATGGAAGATATTGATGATGTGGGGGGATATCACATATGGGGATGAATCTGTGGGAAATTCATGCACTTTCACTTCATTTTTGCTGTGAACCTAAAACTGCCTTTAATGTTTATATTCAAAATACATAGATTAGCAGGGCATGGTGGTTCATGCCTGTAATCCTAGTACTGGGGAGGTTGAGCTAGAAGGATGATCATGAGTTCAAGGCCAGCCTGAGCTACATAAAGAGACCCTGTCTCAAAACCAACCAACCAAACAAACAAACAAACAAGACATACATTAGACAGCACAGTGCTGAGAAGAATAAAGTTGCAGGACTCACAGTTGAAGGACTGATTTCATGATTTATTATAAAACTACATAATGAAAATAGTATAGTATCAGTGAAAGAATGGATACATAAATCAATGAAATAGAATGAAGACCCCATAAATAAAGCCACACAAATACAGAAATTAATTAATTTTGATCAAAGATCAAAGGTAGTTCAGTGGAGAAAGAGTAATCTTTTCAACAAATATTCAACAATTAGGACATATATTAAAAAAACCTAGATGCAGACCTTACATATTTCACAAATAATCAGGCCAAAATGGATCATAAATTAAAACTATAAAACTTCTAGAAAAGAACATAGAAGAAAATCTAGGCAACTTTGAATGAAGTGATGACTTTTTAGACACAAACTAACAATATGATCAATAAAAAAACTAATAAATGCAACTTTATTAAAAAATCAGAAGATAAACTACAGACTTAGAGAAATTATTTGCAAAATATTTCTAATAAAGATGTCCAAAGTATTTTAGAAACTCTTAAAACTCAATAATTAGAAAATAATCAAATTTAAGAGAACCAGAGATGGAGATGTTGTTCAGTGGTAGAAAACTTGCCTACCATGCATGAAGGCATGGGTTTGATTCCCAGCGGGGAGTTTGGCTCAGTGGCTTAAGCACCTGCCTGGAATGAGGTTGTAAGTTCGATCTCCGGTACTGGAAACAAAAAATCAGGAATATGTACAGAAGGCAAATAAGCATATGAATAGATGCCCAACTTCATTTATTTTAAGGAATTGTAAACAGTAAGTTTTTCTGTATGCATCTATTAAAATAGCTAAAATGCAAAAAATAAACAAATAAGACCCCTAACAATACCAATTTCTGGCAAGGATACAAATCAACAGAAGCAATCATCCCTTGTTGCTTGGAATATAAAATGGTACGATGACTTTGGAAGACAGATTTGGCAGTTTCTCGCACAACTAAATACAGTATTCCCATGCTATCCAGCAAATGTATTGCTTGGTATTTACCCAAATGAGTTGAAAATTTATGTACCACAAATCTTCCCCTTGAATGTTCATAGAAGCTTTATTTATAATTGCCAAAACCTGGAAGCTACCAAGATGTCTGTCAAAAAGTGAATGGATAAACTGGCACACCCATACAGTAAAAAGTTATTGAGCAATAAAAGAAATGACTTATCAATCTATGAATAGATGTAGATTAATCTTAATCACATATTATCTGAAAGCAAGTCTGAAAAGGCTACATACTCCATGATTCCATTATATGTCATTCTGGAAAAGGCAAAACTATAGCAATGATAGAAGATAAGTGGTTACCAGAGGCTAAGAGGGAGCAAAAGGTGTTGAAGGCGAAGCCACATGATTTTTTAGGGTGATGAAACTATTCAGTGTGATAATTGTGGATTCACAGTATTATACATTTGACACCTGTAGAACTTCAAAGACCACTAGAGCACCTGGAGAGCATAAAGGATAAGTCTTAATCTATGTGATTTCAAAATCATGTAGGTTTAAAGGGAAACCAAAATGGAATTCAGAATATGACAAAACTAACTGAACCATGTATTATGAAAACATCTCACAGAAAAGGGTGCAGATAAAGATGCTGATTTGTGTTACTTTGGAAATGAGAGTAGTCTAAGATTAAATGTAAAAGACATTGTATATAAGTACTGTTTTCTAGTTGATAAAGTTTTTTGTTTTGTTTTTAAATGGAAACAGTTTTGTGTTAACAACTGTGCTGCTGTGTGTTGGGTGTGGTGGTGCACACCTGTAATCCCAGCACTTAGGAAGCTGAGGCAAGAGGATGTCCTTGAGTTTAAGGATAGCCTGGCTACATAAGCGAGTTCAAGGCCAGCCTGCAGTACGTAGTGAGACTCTGTCTCAATAAAAAACAAAACAAAACAAAACACAAAACCAACAACTGTGATGCTACAACAAAGTGTACTGAAACTGCACAATTAAGTAAATTGATGGTGGATTATGGGCACTGGATTTCTCATGTTACAGTGGAGTTTACAGAAAAATGGGAAAGAAACTAGAAAGATTGGTTACTGATAGAAATATTTTTAAACATATATGTATACATGTACTGTGACTGGAATATACGTCTACATTTCTCTGTTCTTAGGCTGAGACAACCTACAAGCACTGACATCCTAGCAGCAACAAGCAACCTAAGGCCCAGAACTTGGTTTCTTGTACTGTTACCCAATAAAAGGGATCAGGGCTCTTAGGAGAAATGGCTGATTCTAGGAGAGCGGCCAGAAATACCCTACATAAAGTGATACTACAAAATATGGAAATCATAACAAAACTCTACAACAAAATTCAGCCAATTCCCAAGGGGATTTGACTAATGGGAGCAGGACATCAGGACACAGGAACCAACTGAGGAAACTCCCAAAGGCCAAAATGAGGGCAAAGTGAGCAACAAAATAAAGTGAGATACTGAATTATAACCTAAAAATAAAAGCTTCTTATATATGACACAAATCCATATTGACATAAATAAATTATTAAATGAATAGGAGGCAAATCTATGTAACAGGAGAAATCCAAATCAACTAGGTAGGCACCCTAGTCTCCTCTAGGTGAAGCATAACTCTCCACTCCTTAAGTATGAGTCATGCCTGGTAACTTTCAGAAAAGTCCTACATGGAAAGGTGAGAAGGGAGGGGTAACTTTGGTGGACAAGCTTGACAATCCTACCTCAGCCAGCTGATCAAGGTCAACATCAACAGAAATAAATCCTGTTGACACCATATATCCTTAATAGCATGTGATGGAAATGGTCCTGTACCTCTTTGGCCTTCTTCCTTATTTTTAAAATCCACAAGTTCAATCTAACCATGGAGAAAGTATTAGAAAGATTCAGGGAGGAGGAAAGAATGGGGCAAGATTGGACAATAAATACTAAATCATAGCTACATAGGAGTAGGATGTTCTGGTTGGCTATTGCACAGTAGGTGACTATAGATAATATACTATGTATTTCAAAAAGCTAGAAAAAATGATTTTGAATTTTGTATCACAAATAATAAATATTTTTAAAATATATATATCCTTAGCTTGATTTAAACATTACACAATATATACATGTATCCATGTATCAAAACATCGTATTAGGTATCTCATAAATCTGTACAATTTTTATGATTTTATGTATTAACTTAAAAAATAAAAACTGAAAAAAACCCAAATCAGGGATATTCGATACAATACTTGATTCCTCAAAACTGTCCAAGTCATCAAAAACAGGAGTTTGAGAAACTGTCATAGCCAAAAAAAAAAAAAAAAAAAAAAAAGGAACCTAGGAGAGGTCATGATTCAGTATAAAGTGGCCTCCTGGATGGAACCCTGGAACAGAAAAAGAACATTAAGGGAAAAATGAATAAATCTGAAGAGCATGGGCTTTAGCTAATAGTAACGTCAACATTGTTTTATTAAGCATAACAAATATATTAATAGAAATTGTTAATAGGGGAAACGATGAGGTGTATGAAAATTTTCTGTATTATTTTCAAATTTTCTCTGTAAACTAATATTATCCTAAAAATAAAGTTTATTAGAATAACTTTTATTATAGCACAAATAAACAGCCCTTGGTCTGCCTCCCCAGTTCCTCCTCTTCATGCAGAGCGCGCGATGAATGCAGAGTCGGCAGTTCCCGGCAACCAACTGGGCTTCAGGATCCTAGATTCAGCCCAGTCTGAGCAGCTCTGTCTGCACGCAGCCCCTTCCCCATACTGCAGGGCTTGTGGGCCCAAGGAGAAGGCAGTCTCCAAGGGTGGCTGACCGGGTGTCGTCTGCCCATCCCGGTCTGCTATGGTCCCAGCCATGGTTTCAGACCTGCCTGCTCTGGGCTGGGCTCTTCACTGGTTGCCTCTCACCTCTGAACTCCCCAGCTCTACTGGGAGTTAGTCCAGGGTCGTGCAGACTCACCACTGTACCTGACCCACCGCGATCCTGACACAGACACAAGGCAATGTTGCAGTCAAAGATTAGGGACTCACTGAGCAAAAGAGGGACAAAGGAAGCTTCCCCGTGTCCCTAGTTCAAAGCCACAGTTAGGAAGTGGTGCGCTTTACTACCTTCCTAGGGCGATCAGAGGGAGGGAGCCAGGCACCAGCCTCCTGGGAGCGGAGCCGAATTTGCGGGCAGAGAGGGTTTTGGTGTTGGAGCAGAATCTCGGCTGGGTGACTGCAGAAACTTTGGAGGCGGGGAATACAACTTTAGTATGTGGGTCCCAAACTCAGGGAATAGCCAGAGAACTTGAGGAACCCCCGAGTTTTTGTAGCAAGAAATCACCGGAGTTTTAAAGTGGGAGGTGCCAGCTGGCAGAGAGTGAGCTTGGATAGGTGGCGTGTGCGCTCTGGAAAGAGGAGGGCTGGTAAGAGAAGGGGTTCCCTGAAGAAAGGGAAGATGGGGGCAGAACCCCACATCCTACTCAAAGGCGCCATAAGGCAGTGATAAACAGCCTGGAACCGGTGTCACCTCTCCCAAAAGGTGCCAAATTCCGCTGGCGAGGTATCAGACCAAAGTCAGCGCACCTCTGCGCTGGCCGCGCCCTACCCTCTCCAGTTTTACGCACGGGCTTGGTTAGACTTCTGGCTCTGGGAGGAAGGCAAAGGAACTCCAGTCACCTCTCCCGAGGACAGGACTTCCACTACACCTACAAAGCTTTATAACAAGAGCCACCAAGGGTAGAAGAAGTCAGCAGTTAAGGTTCTACATCCAGAGAGAGGGTTAGGCTGGAATGACCATGGCTGGCCTGGGAGAGGGGCGCACAGCCTGGCTGGCGGGTGGCAAGACCTCTGAGTTAATGTATAATTGTGAGCAGATGGCGGGGGCTGGCGGCAGCCTGAGGCCTGGGCCCAGCTAATGAGGGACAATTAGCCCCAAACCCGGTGGGGGCAGTGGAGAGAGTCAGACAGTGAAGGCAGATATTTGCTCCTCAAACAGTCTGGTGCGCAGGGCAGAGGGCTGAGAGACTGAGCCCTTGGACTTGCTAGGCCCCCTGCCAGGACCCTTTCCCCTTTTTTCCTCCCCCCATCACCTCTGGGTCGAATGCTTCTGTTTGTTCAGACCCAAGAGCCCATTGTAAAGGCGGAGGGAGAGGGTAGTTTATGGGGGAAATCGCTGCCACCACCATCTGCCAGGGCTTGTCTTTTCTCCCCCCTATCACCCCTATCTCCACCCTTAGGCAGCTGTCTATGAGAATAGCTGGTCAAGGCATGAGGCTTGAGCTCCTAGAGGGAGGGGAGAAGGATGAGGCAGAAGAGGGGCATTAAGAGCAGGGGTATCCCTTGGCTTCGTGGGGACCTCCTTTCATCCAGGCACTGCTAAGTAGAGTGACCAGCAGTCTGCAGCTGCCCTGAGATGGAGTGGGCTCTGCTTGCTCTGGGGCATGTGCTGTCCTGCCCCCTGGTGCTGAAACCACCTGCCTGGTCTCCCCTGTTCTCCAGGTCTCTGGGCCAGCCTGAAGGTGCTAGAGGAGACTGGAAGAGAAGGGGAATATGTGTCAGGTCAGGCAGAAAACCTACTCTGCCATACATTTGCCCCTTGAGAATAGCTCCCTACCCTAATATTAAGTTAAACATATAACACTGCTTCCACCCCGAAAACCCAAAGTATTTACCAGTGAGATGCAGTCTTTGTTCCTCTGACTTTTGGCCTAATTTTATTATCTTATACTCTGCCTACTTCAACCTGGCTTCTATGATGGAGTCACAGAACCAAAGGTTTGGAATGAACCCAAAGTTTCCTTCCATGTTGGTCCCTTCACACCCCAAAGGAATCTGTCCAAGACCGTGATAGCGAAATGCTTCTAAGTGCTGGAGGCTATGTTTATTTCCAGTGAGTCACTCTGAAGAGACAACCTACGCAGCTACTGCTGCCTCACCACCACAATGACCCAGATAGCCTATGGTGTCTTTCGTGAGAACAGCAGTGTCATTAATGATCTAAGAGTGTAAAAGCACCAACTCCCTAGTGGAATGGAGTCTGCTAACGTCTAGAGAAATAAGAAGGAAAAACAGATTGCATGCCTCCTTGTAAGCACCCCAAATGTACCTTTAACTACCTTTAGGGGCTCATTTCCAAGAGCACTGCCATTGTCAGTGTTCTGAAGTCTAAGACTTACTCCTTTCCAGGCAAGTATACACACATCACGTCACCCCAGCCAAGCAGCCCATAGGATTGGTAAAGAGCTCTGGCACCATGTGTCCATTCACTTCCTTCTTTCAAAGTTTTAGGAGTCAATTCACTATTTAAGAATTAGACTTAATACCCATTTGTATTTTATGGTACTACATATATAACCCAGGAGATGACTCAAAAGCCCAGGCATATGCATTCTGTCTATGAAGCTATATCAGTGCTCTTGGAAGGCTCCTTGGTACTTCTTTGCATTAAAAAATTTGGGTACATGGTCTGAAGCTCCCCATCTTCCAAGGTCCTCATGTCCTTCAGAGTGCTGGCCCCTACAGGGTATATTCTAGATCCAGGAGCCTGCATGAGAATGACTCTACCTGCTTCGTTCAGGTTGGTAGGTGGACACAAGGTGGGCTCTGAGAACTACCTGCAGAAGGACACAGTAGATCATTGGCTGTGGTTTGCCCTGCCTAGGGCCAGTGTCAGTCAGCTCCATGCACACCTCCCTCCTCCTCTCTCCTCTTCTCATGGCCTGTGACATCATTGGCTGCTCCCAGAAGGCTGCCCTCTGCTCCTGAACACGGCTTTCTGTAGCTCTGGACCCCCTGACAGGACTGAAACAGGAACAGAGTGGAAGCTGTTACCAGGACCAGCACCCCTGGAACCTAAAGGGGTCTCAGGAGCCCAGCACAGGACACTGAGACCTTCCACTGAAGCTCCCACCTCATTTCCTTTACCCAGGTAGCTCACCTGCAGGCTTATTGTCTGCTCTGTCTCCCATGCTGTTTCCATGTCTTTGTGTGGCCAAGCCCAACTCTCTCTCTCTGGCTTTGCAGCTACCCCACCCCCCACCCCTTCAGCCCCCTCTTTTGCTTTCTCATCTCATGAGTACTAGTTATTTTTGAGACTATGTGGTGTGGCTATTGCAAATGGAGTTTCTGTTTGTGAGTTGGGGCATGATTCTTTTTGCTTTAGAGATTGTTTAGGATTCGATACTGAATCTGTATTCCCCTATCTCATGATACCCAGTGCTGCACGTCACTTAGGAGGACATAGTCCTAGCAAAAATTCAGGATTTGACTGATATTCTGGGCTCCCACCCCCATCCTGATATAGCCCTTTATGTTCCCAGCTTGACTCTCCTCTCTCCACTGCTTTGGTGTCAATTACACAAACACAAAGCAGGGTTGGCTAAAAAGAGATTCCTGTCATTAGCAGCCAGAATGTTTTTACTCTAAACCTTGAGTTTCACTTTCTGGGTGGCCCCAGACTTGTGGGAACTCCATTCTGTGCCCATTTTTTTTAAACCTCTGCCTTCCTTCCCCATTTTCTGGGGCGAGCTTGATGGGGAGTGTGTCTCTCTCTGCCTAGAAAGAGAACAAATAAAATCCAGTTTAGCTCCTGAATTTACACAGTAGGCTCTGGATTCCATATTCTAATACATTGTTGTTCCACCCCTGTTAGTTTCTCTGCCAGGTTGAATTATAATCTCATGAAGGGCAAAGACCTTGTCCCTTTTCTATCTTACTCTCTTCACTCCAAGCAACCAGCAATGTGCTTAGCCTAATGCCTTATTCAGTAAATAGTTGCCGATGCGTTAACTGAGCCAAAACAGCATGATTGTTGTGGGAAGGTTCCATGTATAAGCTGTTCCCTGTGGTCTAGAAATTATAGGAGGCAGGTTCAACTCTCATTAATTGTTGATGAAAGCAGGAAACATATGAACTGTGTCTATTGCTACTCAAAGATCATTTTGTGCTCAAGATGGCTTCTGTGTGGGTTAGCAGATAACCCTGTCTGTTTCTTATTTCCTCCCTTCAATATATCTTTAAGAAATGTTGGTTAAAAGGATGAATGTCTGATCTCAGAAAGGTGGTCTCTGAAAATGAAGCCTCACTGTGATATCTAGAATTCTTCAGAGAATCAACAACTCCAGCCAGTTAGAAGATCCCAAGAGGTATGCCTTCTAGGAGAAGCGAACTCTTCAGATTTATTCATTTTTACTTCCAACGTGTGGGACCAGAGCCTCGTGCTGTGGGTGGTAAAGCTGAGCCCCACATTTTCCCCAAGGCTTCCTGGGTAGTACAAAAGCAAAACAAGCAAAAGCAAAACAAAACACGGGAGCAAGCCCTTCACCTGAAGTGCTCAGAAGGAAACATTTAGCTGGTGGTTTGCAGAAGGTAGGCCAGGACAGAGTGACAGTAAAGATAAAACCCTGAACTTGGGGACCTGGAGTCTCTGGGTTAAGTGTATCAGCCAGAGGCTGAAAAGGCTTATGAGTGGTCAGATGTATGCCTGTATGGAGAGAAGAAATCCTGAGCTTGGGGAAGCATTATCTCTTTCCACCTCTCTTTCTGTAATGGATGTGTGGGAATGAGGTCCTTCCCATCCTCTCAGCCCCTTCTCAGGCTATCCCGAGAGATCCAGTCTTCAGGTGGCTTTGTGTTGTTTATAATATAAGGGTTTAAAGTAAAGAGAATTCTAATGATCTAATTTTATCCATCCTATTGGTAAGTTTTAGAAACCAACTCTTACCACAAAGCATTATGGTTTGTTTCCCAAGAAATCTTCAAGCAAGAGACCTCACCCAAATAACCCCTATTATTGCAGACCCAGCCGCAAACTGGAGTAGATTTGCTTAGAAGGAACCCCCCTGATTCATCTTTTCCGAGTTGGCTTCCTGTCCTTCTGTGAGGACGCTCAACTCAAAATATGCAGCAGGATGGTAAGAAGCCTGGGAGAAATAAGAATAACAGGGAGGAGTATGGAGACAGGGGACTATTTCAGGCCATTGCTTCCATTAACCCAATTTCATCTGTCCTTGGCCAATGTTCAGGGAGAATTTTTTTCCAGTCACTCCCTCTGCTCTACCCTGCTCCCCTTAGTTCAAGATCATTGGCATTTATGACCAAGGAGCAAAGACTCACACATAAGCTACTTCCCAAAGAAAGTGGCATGTTTTGAGAACCCTGAGGGTGGAGAGGGGGGCAGACTCCTGGAGGAAGACTTAATCTATGGTGGGAATCCAGGCTGGAGGGATCTGAGTGACCCTCTGCAAAGGCGGGTGGGGGAGGCCGGGGAGAGACAGTGTGTGGGTACTTCCTTTCCATTCTAAGGGGTCAGCAGCATGAATCAGCTGGGGGGACTCTTTGTGAATGGTCGGCCCCTGCCTCTGGACACCCGGCAGCAGATTGTGCAGCTAGCAGTCAGCGGGATGCGGCCCTGTGACATCTCACGAAGCCTTAAGGTAGTGTTGAGACCTTTACCCAGAGAGATGGGGCCTCTCTGAAGGCGAGTGTATGGGAAATTTGTGGGCTTGGGCTACCTCCTTGGAGGTTGAGAAGGGGAGCTTTAGGTGCCCAAAGGTAAGCCTGGACTCTCAACTTCATATCTTGGTCCAGTAAATATTGCTTCTCTTTGTAGCCTCCTTCTCTCCCAGGAACACCTGTCCTTGCTTCTTACTTGTTTCAGGTATCTAATGGCTGTGTGAGCAAGATCCTAGGGCGTTACTACCGCACAGGTGTATTGGAACCCAAGGGTATTGGGGGAAGCAAGCCACGTTTGGCGACACCTGCTGTGGTAGCTCGAATTGCCCAGCTGAAAGACGAGTGTCCGGACCTCTTTGCTTGGGAGATCCAACGCAAACTTTGTGCTGAAGGGCTTTGTACCCAAGACAAGACTCCCAGTGTAAGTGCTCTTCTTCCCTAAACCACAACTGGCAAAATGGGTTGCCTGGGAAGAACAAAATCTCTTTTAGCTTGGCTGAGAGGTGAGTACCGGTGGTCTTCTGAGTCATAAATGTTCTCTTCTGGAAAATGGTGGTGGTGAGAGAGGAGAGAAGAAAGCATGGGGAGAAAGGAGGCTGCACTTGAGAATGATGTGAGGGTAAAAACAGAAGGGGAAAAAGGATATGTGGGGCAGGATGGTCAGGGTGCAACGCTGGCTCTTTATACAATTTTTCCATTCAATGACCTAACACATATAGGTCTCCTCCATTAATCGAGTACTTCGGGCACTACAGGAAGACCAGAGACTGCAATGGACACAACTCAGGTCATCAGGTGGGTCTTGGAGTTGCACCCCAGAGGTAATCAGAGTCAAAAGTTCAGCATTTTATAACTCTCGAAGCACTTTCGTAATCTTTTTTGGATCACCCTTCCAGCTATCCAGTAAGAAGAGACTGTTGAGGACCCTTATTTTGTCCTGGAATAATAAAATTGAGGTTCAGGGAAGTGAAATGACTTACCCAAGACCACCAGCTAACTGTTGGCAGGTCTTAGAAGAGAACCCAGGTCCCCTACCTCCTTAGTTCAAGGATCTGCTAAGAAAGAGGCAAACTTCTTAGAGTATCCTTCATGTTCTATGGGACTGGGCAAACTTGAACCAATCCTGATGCTGTTTTCCCTAAATATTTCTGGGTACTTATGCACATCAACGACCTCTGCCTCAACCTTAAAGTGATTGAATGCCCCACTAGTTTAGCTCTGCATACTCATATGGCTGTCACCTAGCCTCAACCCCAGGGACTCAGGGATTCCGTCTGCCTGAGGAATCACCATTGCAAACCTTCTCAAGGCATTGTCCTCCTTTGCAGCTGTTTTGGCTCCAACACTCCCCAATCCTCATAGTGCCTCTGAGGCACCCCGGGGTCCCCATCCAGGGACCAGTCACCGGAATCGGACTATCTTCTCCCCAGGCCAAGCTGAGGCACTAGAGAAAGGTGCTGGACTTGGGGGTGGGGGGAAGTGGGACAGAGAGTCCTCGGTGTGCCAAGGTGGTAGCAGCCCTGAGGCCTATGGGCAAAGGCAGAGAGGTGTGGGCTGTGGTTGGCTTTGGGAAGGAAAGAAGTTTAGGGTGGTAGCAGGCGGGGAGCGATGGGGACACCTATGCCTTTCTGCTTGCCTGTGCCCTCGCTGTGTGAGCCTCCATCTCTGCAGAGTTCCAGCGTGGACAGTATCCAGATTCAGTGGCCCGTGGGAAGCTGGCTGCTGCCACCTCTCTCCCTGAGGACACAGTGAGGGTAAGCTCTGTGATATGGTGTGCACAAATCACAAGCAAAATGAAGATGGAAACAAATTTATCTGGAGCAAAGAGAAAAATCAGAGATGAGAGTCTCTTGTTTCCCTTCTGCTGACTGCTGTCTTCTCTTTCCTACCCGAAGTCTTTGAATTGAGGAAAGACAGAGAGCAGAGGCAGAGAACAAGGAGGAGACCTTAGGTCTGAGGAAGGTTTTGGGCAAGGAAAATGTGCTGAAAGCAGAGTTGTCAGGTGGCAGAAAACAATCAGCTATCTGGTCCCTCTTCTTCTCAGGTCTGGTTTTCAAACAGAAGAGCCAAATGGCGACGGCAAGAGAAGCTGAAGTGGGAAATGCAGCTGCCAGGTGATTTCTGTGCACAACCCATTTATCCATTCACTCATCCATTCACTCTTCCATCCATCCACTCATCCATCTACCCATTCATCCATACTTCCCTCCACCTACTTGACATTTACACAGAAACACTTATGTTCCAGGACCTGTACTAGATGTTGGGTACACACAGTCTCTGCTTGTAAAGGTTGTACTGTCTCCAGTACCATCCCTGAGTTTTAATCATTTTTTTCCCAATTTCTCAAGGCTCTTCCCTGATACCCACCACCCCCTACCTAATCCTCCCTGCCTTTTACTATATGCCTTCTGCCCCCAACACAAATTCCTTCCTCTGAGTGGATCCACTTTCATCTTGTAGGTGCTTCTCGGGGTCTGACTGTATCAAGGGTTTCCTCAGGGATCATCTCTACACAGGTACTTGGGAGTTTGCAATGTGGGAAGACTAAAGGCTTCATTGCTTCTCCCATTTCTGGTGAAGGCTGAGCGAAGATCCATAACTCCTTAAGACTCCCGCAATGTATTCTTCTGGAAAGTGTCATTTCCTAGTCTATCATGTGAATGGCATCCTCTGGAGTTGTGTGGGATACAGTTTGGGGACAAGAGGTCTAAACAGGAAACCTCACTGGCAGCTGAAGTTCTCCTTTTGCTTTTACCAGCAGTCCCCTGGCAGTGTGTCCACCGCAGCCCCACCTGCCTTGGACCTGTTGGGTCCTTCTTGCTATCAGCTATGCTGGGGGTCAGCACCAGGAAGAAGTCTGAGTGACACTCCACCCCAAACCCATCTCCAGCCCTGCTGGGGTAAGAATCAGGCCAGGCCTCAACCTGCAGGTGGGGGAGGGCTGACTGACTCCTCTACCTACCAGAGGGCATGGACCTTTAATCGATGCTACCAGGTGAAACTCAGTACAGCTTTCTTCATTTCTTGCCTGGCCCATGAAGCCAGGGAGACTAGAACCCCTTGAGTCCATAGTAGCACTGACAGTCACAGCAGGTAAAAGGAGGTGGGGTTAGGTTTGAGGTGTATATTCATGGCAGGCAACTGATGTCTCAGCCTCTCCCCATCACCGACTTTGAGAGATTGGGCAGAAGCAGAAAATCGAAGCTCCCCCCTTTATCCTGCAGGCTACTCAAGCCCACAACTGCATTCCTTGAGTTCAAGACTGCTTTGTATTCCCTGCCCTTCCTTCCACTGCCCCTGTCACCAGTTTTGGTGCCAACTAAGCTCTGCTTTGGCCTGACTCTCCACTGCTGTAAGGCCTGAATGAGTCAAAAGGCCTAGAATGTGAAGAAGATGGGTTGTGTAGAAGTTCATACTGCCCTACCCATTGTCTTCACTGTCTTTCCACACAGACTGGCACTGCTCCCTCCTTCCTGTGGCCTCTCCTTCTTGTTCAGATCTTGCCTGGCCCTGCATAACTGCCCCTCCTGTGCATCAGCTGATTGGAAGGGCGAGAGAAGCAATGCCCGCCCACTACTCACACTGGCTTTAAGAGGCCTCACTGGGCAGTAATAAAAAATTTTGAATTAGTTGTAGCTCCTGTTGTTATTTTTTTCTGTCCCTGTTATTCATTTTTAATTTTTCCCATGAGTACTCATAGGCCTAATCTTGTATTTAACAATTATAAACAGTGCCCTATCATATCTATCTATATCTATCATCTGTTTATCTCCATCATTATTATCATCATCAGATGTTTACATATGTATGTATCCAATAAATGTATTTGTCTATATATCTATCTATTCTATGTATGTTTCTATACATCTATGTATACTTATCTTTCTATCTAGGTGTTTGGGTGTTCCACAAACACACACATGTGTAAACACACACGTGTGCACACACACGTGCGCACGCGAGCGTGCACACACACACACACACTGCTATTACATCATTGCACTTCACTCCTGAGTCCTCCATTGTTCTCTCTGAAAAATAAAGAGCCATTTTTACATAATCATAATACCATTCCCACACCTTAATAAATTTGCTTTGCCTAAGAAAATAGACATTAATTCCCTAATTGCATTTTGTTGTAGCTCCAAATTGCATTTTTCATACTCCTTCTGTTTATACCTGGTCCAATTGCAGGTTCTTCCTGGGAGGATATTCTGGATCTTCTCAAGTCTGTCCCCCTTAGGGAAAGCTCCAGGTTACAGAGACTTGAGATGAGGGAAAAAGGAGGAAAATAGGCAACAGAAGGTAAAGAAGGAGCTACTCAGAAAGGAGGATACTCAGTTCCAAATTCTTTCCTCTTTGAAGAGTAGGGGATGGATAATGATGGCTTCAAGAAGAGTGGAGATGAGAAAATGGGGAAATGTTCATTTATTTCTGTCTGAAGCCAGTACAGATCCATTCAAGTGTGTCATTTTTTATTATCAAATATTCTGAAACTGTGCTGTTCAGTAACCAGTGATCAATTCCACGAGGCTGTTTACATGTAAAGCAAATGAAGTAATGTGAACAATTTATCTCCTTGCTTGCACTCGTCACATTTCAAATGCCCAAATCATGAGTAACTTGTGGTACTGTATTGGACAGTGAAGATGGCTGTCCAATGCAGTAGAGCATTTCCATCAGTGTGGAAATTGTTCTGTGTGACAGTACAGCCCTAGGGTGCACTTTAAAGCATGATAAAGCACAGCCTGCCCTGTCCCATCTTCTCTGCTTTCAAGTTGGAGTTCCTGCCGAACACAACTGCCAAATAAGTAAATGAGATTTTATGGTCTGCTGATGTGTACAGTGCAGTCTGAGAAGAAACCATTCACTTTAGCCACAGGATTGACATTGGTGATAGAGAAGGTGTCCCAGCTAAGGCCTCATGGTTGAGCACGTTCATGCAAAGGATGGATTGCCACTTGCGAGAAGGTGAGCATAAGATACTGTGTGTGCATGTGCATGTGCATACAAGTATATTCCTGAACACACACACACACACTCTCACACACACACACACACTCATGCATCTGAGTTCATTTATTTATTTTTTAAGACAGGGTCTCACTATGTAGTTCAGGCTGGCCTTGAACTCACAGTGATCCTGCTACCTCAGCCTTGCAAGGGCTAGGATTACAGTTATGCACCACCACACCCAGCTTGCGTATGTATTTATGATCCTGCATGAAAGGACCTTCAAGGAGTTCTATCTCTCTGGAGTGATAGGACTTTATTTTATGGAGAGTCTCACTATACTGCCTAGATTGACCTTGAACTCCTGAGCTCAAGTGATCCTGTGGTCTCAGTGTCCTGAGTGGCTAGGACTACAGAAGCCTGCCACCATGGCCAGCATTGGCCTGTGCTTAATGTTACTTAGTCTTTAGTATTTTAACCTTTACCTATTACATTTAAAATATCAAATTCTTTTATATATCTTGAAGAGAAATACATTTACAGAAATACATTTCCTTTATCTAAACCGAGTCTCTCACTTTCTGGTTTCAGTCTTCTTTCAGTGAATTTACAAACCAGGCACTCACTGTGGCATTCGGGCATCACTGCTGGCATTTGGGAACATTTTAGGTGGCACGTGGCTGCTGTTTTAAATAATAGTGAGGCAGAAGTGAGAAAATTATTCCCTTTTCAATTCTCTTTGAATTCTGATTGCATCAGGAGAAAATTTCACTTTGGTTCATTTGGCTTCTCTTTAATAGTTGTTAATCTCTTTTATTAACAAAGGGAAAGGGAGCTGAGCCCTGGGCAAAGTGGGGAAAGCTAACTAGGATTTGGTAGCATCACTTTATTTTCATGGTACTTATTTTTTATTCACTTTTCTATGGCAAGTGATTGTGGTTTTCTGCTTTGTGATATTAATATAATATTCTTTAATACTTTTAAAATTTTATCAGTACATTTGCAATTAGTACAGTTTACAATCATCTTGGAGAGTGGTAAGGTACATATTATAGTTTCTCATTTTTGAATCTCCTTTCCCTCCCCTCTTTTCCACCCCTTCCAGTTCCCCCATCCCATTTTTCCCCCCTTGGTACTGGGGATCAAACTCATGACCTCACACTTGCCAGATAGGCGCTTATGCCGCTGAGCTAAACCCCTGGCCACCATCCCCATTCTTTGTGCTGATTGATATTATTTGTCTGAGCTCATGTTATGCCATATTGTGTTTACATTAATTGGGGTTACTAGGTTCCTGTACAAGGCATATCTTTATTCCTCTCATTCCCCCTTCTCCTCCTCCTCCTCACCTGTCACCCTTGTTATTAATACAATATTTTTTTCTAAATTAATGTCTTTTAAGAGTCTAGCTCAGTGAAAACATTCATAGAGCAGGCAGAGGCAGAAGTCATATAGACAGTGCCAGAAGGATAGACATTATTGGAAACCCTGTTTTGATGAGAAGAATGGTGGACATCAAAATCAGAATATCTAAGTTACAGGCTTAGCTCTGCTGTGCTTAGTCATGGGACCCAGGGTGAATGAATCACTTTGGCTCTTTGTACAAAGCGAGAAATAGTGGAAGAAGCAATCTCCTGCCCATTTTCCTGGATCAAAGGTAATGATAGGACATGGAAGTTCAACAAACTGCAGTAGAAGGAGGTAAGAGTGGGGTATACAGGAATAAGGTGTTATTACCACCATTCTTCACTCCTAAGATTAAAACCTCCATTTGTTCTAAGACAAAAGAACCTCTAAATTCTATCTGGATTCTGAATTCTTCAGGGCAAGGCTGGATTCTCAAATAGTCACTGGAAAACTTAAGTGATTCTGGGTAGAGATGGGGAGAATGAATGGGAGAACTGGTTGCCACTTGGTCTCCCTTCTCCTGGACAGAATTTAAAGTTGCCTGGGAACACAGCAACCACCCTCAGGCAGACCTGTACTCTCTACTGAGTCAAATGTAAACAAAGATCTTGGGGGTGGCCTGCTGTGATGTATTGTTGCTTAAAACAGGTGTTTCGCTAAACTGGGTAGGAAAAGTTGTGTAACAGATATTCTTCTCTTGAATCTTCACTCTGGGGGTTCCTGTGCTGTTTTGTGCAGCTGTTTTTCCTGGAGGATTTGGAGTTTGGCAGGTGGTATCCCATTGATCTGGAGAGGGAAGAGGAAACAGGAACCTTTACCAATCAGTTAGTCATTTGCTGAGTCCTGGCTTTTAGGAGATACTCAGCAAGAACCCAGGGAGGAGAGAGTATAAAATTACTTGTCCCATTCATGGTGAGGAATAAACATTAGGCATATGTGGAGTTAATTCACTGGAAAAGGCAAGAAGAATTATTTTTATTAATGGTTCAAAAAATGCATCAGAGTTCAGAGGAAGAGTATAGTCAACAGGAAGGATGGTTTAGTAAGAATTTGTCATTTTGTTTTGCTTTGTTTTGTTTTGGAGCTGGAGGTTGAACCCAAGGCCTCAGGCATGCTAAATGCATGTTGTACCATTGAGCTACATCTCCCAGTGCCTACTCTACTACTGAACAATTGCCCAGTCCTGATTTACAAAGAATTGAAATGGGTTAGAAAAGACTTCAGACAGAATGAGAGTGTTTTAGGTGCCACCTTTCACCAAGCACTTGAGATTTATTTTCTTGTGTAAGCTTCACAACAATTTTATAAGGCCAGTATAGTATTTCTATTTTATTGACAAGAAACAGGCTTTGAAAAGTTTACTTGTCTAAAGTCAAAGAACAAAGTTTAACTGATGAAAACCCAAGTAAAGTTCAGGTTTGAATCTAGAAATGAGCTCTTAGCCACTATCATGTACTGTCTGCTGGAACATCAGGCTTGGAAAGAACTTGAGAAATTTAGTTCAATTCAAACTGTTCATGAAATAGATAATAAAACTGAAGTGCAGTGAAATTTCATTTTATTCTTCTCAGTTTGATTACATAACAAGTTTGTGTAGAAGACTGGCAGAAAATGGGAAGAAACAGTAAACATTTACTGAGGGTCTATATTTAGAATCAGATTGACATTTAACCTTCATAATCTGTGGAGTAGCTGTTGTTTCAATTCTTTAGATTAGGAAACCAAGGTCTTAAAATGTGAAAGCAATTTTTCTAAGGTTACTAGATCTAGTTTATTAGCTCACTAGCTCTTGAATCCAAGTCCACCTGATATTTGAACTGAAGTGCTTCCTACAATATCTTGGTGACTTTCCAAGCTAGGAAAGTGAGGCTAAATGGAAGGGACAGGACAAAGAGCAAAAGATCAGTGATGTGCCCTGAAGAGTTATCAACAAGGAAGCAACATGTTATAAAGGTAAACTTGCCAAGCATGATGGTGCACGCCTGTAATCCCAGCACTCAGGAGGCTGAGGCAGGAGGGTTGCTGTGAGTTCAAGGTCAGCCTGGGCTACCTAGTGAGTTCAAGGTCAGCCTACATAGTGAGACCACTCTCAAAAAAAAAAAAAAGGTAAATTTAGTGTTGAGAGGATATTGGATGGGGTCAGATCTGGGGGCAGTAACTGCTGCTGAAAGCAGGGAAGGGTTTTGATGAAAAACTTGGAAATAAATGGTACTTAGTTTTTGTTTTGTTTTGAGACAGGTTATCACTAGGCATTTTAAGCTAGCCTTAACTCACTATGTAGCTCAGGCTGGCTCTAAACTAACAGTGATCCTCCTGCCTCAGTCTCCAGAGTGCTAGAATTACAGGCATGCACCACCATGGCCGTCAGCGATGGTAATTATGAAGGAGCAAGCACTCAAGATTGCTAAGGAAGTACCAGATGTGCAGAGTTTGATAAAGAGAGCAAAATGGGGGATGGAGAGATGGCACTGAAGTCTTGAGTCTGAGCGTCTGGGAAAATGGCAATTCTCTGGATGACTAAGAAGGAAGAGAGGAGATATCTAAAGAAGTGACTCCCTTTTGGGGGGGAGGATGAGGAGGCTATGCTAATTTTGAGGAACTGATGGTATAAAGTTGACTTAAAGATCAGGACTAGAGATGAATATTGGATAGCCAGGGACCTAGAGGGTAAAGATGGAAAGTACATGGGATAGAAAGCACATTTCTTTTCACCATACGCATCCTCAAAGTCACCTATATCCCACCATGATGCAGTAGAATTCTGGTTCTTGAAAGAGAGATAGGCAAGCACACCTCACCCTCCCCTCTAAGCACAGTATCAGTGTGACATAACAGCAAGATGCACAGATGTGATTTTTTTCCCTTCTCTCCAGCAAAGTCCAGGTTTAGAAACCCACAAAGAATAGTATGGACTTGGTAGAAAAGTCTGGTGTTGATCAAATCTTGAACCAAGTCAGTCTGGGAGTGCATTTTGGTCTTTCTATCACAGGCCTCCCAAACCATCTCTCTTCTCCTGCCCCTGCTCCCCTAGCCTCTAGGTCCTCACCGGCTCCCCTTTACCTAAAATTCCCAGATACACTCTTTGGTAATGTCTTCGCTGTCTGCCAGTAGGGTGCCACTTCTGTCAGCTCGCATGTAGAAGCCGTTGGGTGCCAGCACTGTGAGCAAGTTGCTGCCCTGAAGTTCTATGCAGAAGTTGAGGGCAAACTTTCCCCAAGGGCGGAAGGTGCCGAAGGATGTTATTGACCAGAATGATCCACCCTGTGCTGGGGAGGGAAGAGCTCAGGTTGATGGTCTGATTAGAGGAGGTCCTCCAGCAGTGAAGCTTCTGAGGTGGTTTCCTGGGGGGATCTCCCCCCCTCCCACAGCTGCCCTATCCTGTGTTAGCAGGTCCTTCTATGGAAAAGTAGGAGGACCAATAGGGATTCCCCGGATCCTTTCTGCCAATCCATTCCGGAACCTTGAAGTGTGAAAACCTGAGGTCCTATTTTCCCTTTTATGACTGAGGGTAAATCAATGGCTAGACTGTGAACTCTAGGACAGGGAAGAGGAGCAACTCACCCTGGAAATGGTAGATGCCCTGGCGGCAGGGAAGGAGCTGAATGCAGTCAGGTTGATCCATATTGCACTGGATGAGGTCTCGTTCTGATGTGGAGCCCACATACCCATACCGACCTCGCAATACAAGGAAAGGGCGGTTGGCAAATCGAATTGCCAGTTCCTCATTTGGGCCTGAAAGAAATAGGAAGGAGTTATCTGGATGTATTGTTTTTAATGTTTTCTCAGTTGGAAGCAGGAGGGGAACACTAATTGCAGATAGGTGTTGTCAATATTTTAACATTTAATGAACACCTGCTATATGCTAGATCTTAATGCTAGGTGCTTGTGAAAGCATCTAGCCCAAGAAATTTTAATAGCCTTTTTTCATTTGGAATAATTTATTTAATCCTCACAACCATTCTGTGAGGCAGCAAAGTGGATATCACCTTCATTTTTGTAGAAAATAAAACTAAAACTTAAAGAGGTAATTTGGTCTGGTAACAAGGAAAACTCAGTGATTGAGCAGGTATGCAGACCTATATATTCTGACCAACTCCAGCGGTTCCAATGCCTCTTTTTGTTTCTGAATGGTCCTGGGAATAGAACTCAGGACCTTGCCCTTGCTAGGCAGGCACAGTTCCACTAAGCTATACCTCCAGCACCAGTGCCTTTTTAGAAGTAAATCATAGTTCATCTCCTTGAGAAGCACTTCAGGCTTGGACAGGAGGGATCCTTGGCTTACCTGGGATGGTGGCATTAGCTATTAGCAGACCATTGGGTGCAATGCTCAGAAAACGCCCATTGGAGGATTGCAGGATGATCTTTCCACAATTCCACTGCACACGGAAGAAGGTATCAGACTCCATTGGGTGCCCGTCAGCCATCACTACTCTGTGGGGCCTCTGGAAAGAATATCGGGCACATGCGCCAGGTGGAAGGACAAACAATCTCAGCTTTCTTTCCATCATTTTTATTTCTGGACCTTCTTCCTACATGCCCTGCCACTCAGCCTTTGCTATTCTACCAGAGTATGGTTTTTGCTTTAGATCCTTTTAGCAAGGCATGTTGTAGTTTCAGCTTTCTCTTTTCCCCTACTCTGTGCTTATGCCTGAGCACAGGATAAAAAAAGAACCAGACTATCATAGGAAGAAAAATGGTCATTGGCCCTTACCCCAAAGTCATTTTAAAGTGGGTTCCAGATATAAAAGTTAAAGATAAACTACAAAATGTCCAGAAGAAAATATAAGAAAAATTCTTGACCACTCTTGGGGCAGGCAATGATTTGTTAGGACAAAAAAAACAGTAAGAATTTTAAAAATTGACAAATTGAAATTCATCAAAGTTAAAAACTCACTTCACAAAAGCAAATGAAAGGTGGGCCACAGATTAGGAGAAAACTTGTATAATGCAAATATATTTGACAAAGGACATAAATTTAGAACATATAAAGATCTCTTACAACTCAGTAATAAAACAACTCAATAAGAAATGGGCAAAGATTTGAACAAGTACTACAGAGAAGATATACAAGTGACCAATAAACACATAAAGAGATACTTTAAATAACAAATTATAATGTAAATGCAACTAAAAACCTTAATAAGAAGGCATTACACACCCGTTAAAGTGGCTCCAGTTAAAAAGACAATACCAAGTGTTGGTGAGATATAGAGCATTAAAACCTTCAGGTACTACTGGCAAAAATATAAAATGGTATAGTTACTTTAGAAAACTGCTAGACATTTTCTTATGAAATTAAACACCTACCTATCATATGACTTAGTGATTCTACTGCTAGGTATTTAACCAAGATAAATGTATACAATCACAAAAATGCTTGTACAAATATATTCATAGCAACTTTACTTTTAATATCCCAAAGTAGAAACATCCCAAATATTCATCAATAAGTGAATGGATCAAAAGTTATGTTGATGTTTACAAATTGTAGTAGAGAATATACTCAGTAGTAAAAAGGAATGAACTACTGATATATATATATATAACATCATAGATAAAGTTTAACATACACACAAAGAAGTATATCTACTATACATAGTGTGTGAGTCTATTTACCTGAAATTTTAATCCATAATATCAGAACACAGATGAGTGATGTGTGAAGAAGATGGTGAGGAAGAGCCAAGAGTGGAGAGAAACTGACTGTAAGGGCTCAGGAAGGAATTTTTATGGTGAAGGAAATATTTGCTAACTTTTATGCTTGTGGCATGACTTCATGGGCACACACATTTGTTAAATCTGCTGAATTTTACACCTAAAATGGGGGAATTTTATTCCTATAAAAAAGTATGCAGTTTACATAATGTATTTATATACTACACGTATAATATATATGTATTTTTTATAAAGTGTATATATTCAATTTATGCCTCAATGAAGTTTTTTTTAAAAGGTGCTCCACCGAGAAATTCGAACATTTGTGGACAAAGGCCTTGACACCTCAGCTTACCATCTTCTCATCTGTCTTGGAGAAGGAGTAGGATGTGTCTAGAAAGGGAGAGATCAGAGTTTATGGTTTCTTGTTCTGAGAGCCAAAGTCTTACCTGGGCTAGGTAACAGCCATTGTTTGAACGAAGCTGCAAAGTGGGGCTCTCACTGTCACACTCAAACTGAAACAAGGACATTGGTGTCAAGCGTTCAGAGGTAGCACACACCTCAGCACCTGCAGAAAAAATATCTGTCAGCAGAACTTCAGTCTGCCCTCTCCTTCAGTCCTGCTCCTGCTCCATGCTTTATTGCTCAGCCTCTCTCTTTTCCCTCTTCAGCCTTTATCCTGGGGCCACAGCAGTCTGGAGAAGACCAGGGTAACTTTCCCCTGCAACTCATATCCCTGCTTATCTCTCCTTCCACTTCACAAGAGATCCCCCCTGGGACTCCAGGATTTTTCTTAGGAGCAGGTTCAAAAACGCTTGCTAATTGGGTATGGTGGCACACACCTGTAATCCCAGCACTCGGGTGGCTGAGGTAGGAAGATTATTTTGCATTCAAGGCTGGCCTAGGGTACATAGTGAGTTCAAAGCCAACCTGAACTACACAGCAAGACCCTGTCCCAAAAAACAAAAATGAAACACCCTTGCTAATTCCAGACACAATTTCCTCTTTCCAATAGCCAACCCTTCCTCCCTTCGTGACTGTGTTGATCCAGAACTTGCCATAGATGACTGAGAGGAACTTCCGAGCCTTTGACCTGAGGGTGACCCAGGTCGGAAAGTGTTGTAGGACAAACCATTCTGCACCCTTCGTGGGGCTGGAGCCTAGGCCCAGGAGCAGATGTGCACCCTGTGGGTATAAGGTTCCTCCTTCTCCATCACACAGTGCCACAAGCCCTCTGGGCCTCACTTGCATGTGAAAAGCTGTCTGTGATGAGAGTTGGGAGACAAGCCGATCTACATGGGACAAGAAGTGATGTGTAGAGGTCTCCAGGTGATAGCATCCATCCTGAAAATGCAACAGGAAGCCACATTCCTCCATACAAGGCACAGCTGCGTCCACCCAGATGCGGCCCACGCTATGGTCAGCCCGGGCATAGGTACGGTAGATGGGGTTATAGAGGGTCACGTGGACATGCAGGGCAGGCCGGGGGGTCCACATGTGGTAAGCTGAGAGGACCCTGGAATTGCAGAACACATCCTCGCCATCGGACTCTAGATAACGACCAGATATTATGCACTGAAGTGTCCACTTGCCATTCCGGTGGAATCGGAGTAGGAAGCAACCGTGGTGACTGGTCCTTGGCTGACCGTGGCACACAGAGCCATCCCCCTCACACAGGAGGTAGAGGCCTTTCAAGTTCTTTAGTCTTACCACAGCCTGTGTCTCCTGCTCATTGCTCACGAGGAGATCCCAGATCTGGAAGGCCAGGAGGGAAAAGAGGAAAATAGATATAGCTAAGTGACTAGACTGAGGAGCCCTATAACCAACCATTGCCCCAGCACCTTCACCAAGACCAACCGTCGTACCCTCTTCTTGTGCCCTGGCATCTCCTTTGCATCAGGAAGTCCACCTTCCCAGTTGACAGTAATGAAAAAATCTCTAGGATGCTCCACCATTGGAGCTATAGCTCTAGATGCCCATGTTTCCTAGCTAACAAAAGGTAAACCTTTCTACTTTTCTTGATTCTGTCCTTCAAGACCTAATTTTCTAAGAAAAGCTTCCAAGAAAAACTTTTGTTTGTTTGACTTATGTCCTCACTCGCCCTTGGACAGCACACTCAGCCAATACCTCCCTTCCCAGAGGCTTTCTTCTCAACAGAACAGGAGAAAAGCAAGAGCTCTTTAAAGCAGGACTGGCTCCAGGAATGAAGCTGGGAGCAGACTGTTGAGAAGTCAGTGTCTGGTTTGCTGTAGTCAATTATGTCATTAGGAAGAGGACTTTGCTTTTGCCTCACTCTGACACCCATTCCAGTGATACAAGTTTGCAAGGGCTTCTAGAATACTCCATTCTCAAACTATTATCAGAACAGAAACATTGGCCTTGCATTATGGTCCTGTTTGTTTGACTTCCCCTGGATGCCCTAGTTGTGCCTTCCAATCGGGGCTTTCCTCTTTGTGACGACACAACCCTATCTTGCCATGGCGTGTAGGGAACAGTCTGAACAGAGTAAAACCAGGCCAGGGCTGAGGATTTACCTTGGCAGACAGGTTTAGAAAACTGGAGTAGGAGCATCTTGGCTTGGCATTGGTAGGGGTGAGGAAAGTGATCAGTTTGAGAGTGCACTACACTGCCACACACACCACACACTCAGAAAGCTGGTTCCATACGGGTTTGCTTGTTACCTGTCTCCTGCCCAAACTCTTAGCATTAGCTCTGACTGTATTCTTATATGCTTCGAAGGTGAGGTAGGTTCCTGCCCAGCTGATGAGCCCAATTCTTAGGTCCTCAGCCTTTGGGTGTCTGTGCATCCACTCCACCTCATCCATGGGACCGGTGCCACAGGTGATGACTCTGTCCCGCCCAGCCTTCCCCCCACTGGTGAGGTCCCACAGGCCATAAGGCCTGGAATAAGGCCTGTAGTACCCACCAGATGTTCCCACAGGGAACTTTCCAGGCAGAGACTGGCCTATGGGCAAGCACCTCTGTGACCCGGGAGCATTGTGACTGAGAGGGCCACCTTTTATCCCACCACACTGCAGCAACACCAGTGCATGGCCCAGAGGAAGTGCACCCAGATCCTCTGCCATTTACCTCTTTGGGTCATTCCAGGTGATAAGGTAAGCTGAACTAAGACTAGGAACCAGAACAGCAGCTTGTGACTTCAGGTATGTCCCTCTTCTCGCCCGTTTCTCATTAGCAGGATAGAAGTCAACCTATTTTCTCCCTAGGAAATGGATTCTGCCTGGCTCTGCTGTGGTACAAGTATTTTTTTCAACTCAACATATCCAAGAAAAATCAACCAGCTTTTAGGCCCTTGAGAAAGTGAGGCCAGAATGTCTTAGAAGTATTTTGCAAGGAGCGTGAGGAAACCCTAGATAACCAGCAAGAATGAAATGACTCATATTAATTGGAAAGGGCTGGCTCAGGACTATGGTAAGAACATCTTGGATGGAGGGAGCCCCTGGCGGTATTCCTGGTGGGGAGGTCAGCTGGCTGGCAGGAGAGCTGGAGCTGTTTTTCAGGGTATCAGCCTTTCCCCGCCAAAGAGGCTCTATTGTCCAGTGGTCTTTGGGACACTCCCTGCAAGGCACAAGGAGAAAACCCAGGCCAGAAACATGAAATAAAAGGGGGAAAAAAGACAAAGAAATGATGGTGGTGGTGACGGGTTTTATTTTTATTTCATCTTTGCTAGGATCCTAAGGGAAATGGACAGTTAATCCACAGTCCTGGTTCCTTACATGCACCTCCTGATTCTTTATAGATGGGATCCTCCTAAGCAGTAAGAGCCCCAATGAAGCCCAGTGATAAATGGTAATCCCGACTCCACATTTTTATTTATTTACTTATTTTTTTTTGGTGCCGGGAATCCAACTTTGGTCCTTGCATTCACCAGGCAGATGTGGTGCTGCTAAGCTATATCCCTGGCTCTCCACCAGGGTTTTGTACAATGCTGAGTGACTAGTACCAGATCATTTGAGAAATCTTTAAGATGCATATTGTTGGCCTTCAGAATAGTTCTGAAGAATCATTTTGTGCAATGTGCCCAGGATCTGTATTTTAAATGTATATCCTTTCCTTGTACAAACACAAAATGATGGACTACTGCTTTATGTAGCTAGAAGGATGGAAGATACATTGTTTACGGAATGTAAAATTAGATCCTGTTATCCTCTGCTTATGTTCCTAGGGAAGAGTGCCCCCCTCTGCCCCCATCCCCGCCAACCCCTACCAGTGTTTTTAGCTTAAGAATAAAAAGGGAGAAGCTGGACTAGATGAGGGTGTATGCAAGTGTATGCTGACCCTGCAGCTTCAGCTGCTTTTACTCTCTCCCATGTTGTCTCTTGGCACCCCATAAATCCATTCTCTGGTTTCTAGGCCACAGACAACACTGAGTACAAACCACAGCAAATTTATTACTCAATATCCAGTTTCACATCGTAGCACCACCCACAGCCCTCACTTTCCCCCCCAAACCTGGCCCCAAGGGTATAGCCAAAACAGAAAAGAACAAAAGTAAACCCAGATCCCTGCTCCTCTTCTGGAAAAGGGGGCCTTAGCCAGGAAGCCCTTCCACAGGTCCCAGCAGGCAGGAGAGCAGACCCCTCTATGCCCAGAGAGCAGGGCTCTGGGCTCCAACGACAGAAAGAACATGCAGGCAGGAGCAGGAGCAGAGGCCTGTCTGTGGGGAGGAAGAGTGGAGGAGGCAAGGGCACTGCCTGAGGAGTCCGGGAGTCTTGTCATCCCCGGGATGCACACAGGAGCTTCTGGGCAGCAGGGGCCTGCCCCTGGCTGGTTAGCGCTTTGACAGCTCATGGGACAGCCAGTCCAGCCCATCATACAGGCCTGTGCCTTGAGTTGCACAGGTGGCTTGGACATACCACTGTGGGAAGAAAGAAAAAAGATCAGCAGCAGGGAGAAAAGGGGCGTCTTTATGTTTGCCCCAGCCTGTGGCTCTCCTGGGACAGGCAGGGCCCACTGTGAAAGGGCAGGACCCTCACCGTGCGGCTGCGCAAGTGCTGTAGCCCCAGCTTGTCGGTCAGCTCGCTCACGGGCATGGCGTTGGGCATGTCCTGCTTGTTGGCAAATACCAGCAGCACCGCATCCCGCAACTCGTCCTCCTGGAGCTGAGAGGGAATGAGAGGGTAGAAACTGTGGTTGCAAGGGGTCCCCAGGCTCCCTCCAGATGCTGTGTTGGGGAGCCCCCCTTTCTATTTTCTTTTCGGGAAAAATACAGTATCATATAATTTATTGCTCAACACAAAACAAAATTTTACATGAGCTGTGGCCATCTCAGCCAGTGGTGACAAACCTATGGCACATGTGCAGCAGTGGGCTGTTTGTTATCGTCAAAAGTTCTAAAAGGTTCACCATCACTGACCTAAACTTTAAAGTTTAGAAAGTCTTCAAATTTGAGAACTTGCTCTAGGCAAAATGACAAAATTTCTAAGTAGAAAAAGCAAGCATATGAGGTGTCACTTCTTTCGACCACATATATATAACTCCCTTCTCCCTACCAAGTTTTCAGACTTGGTTATAAAGGCATGAAAACAATGCAGAAGTGAGTCCTGTTCCAAATAGGGTAAGAAATACCAAGCGTCTTGTGTCCACAAAGAAATCCATGTTCTCTGCCTTTCACATCTGTGGGGAGTTCCCTGACTCCCACACCAACACAGAGATCTGACTCCACCCTGTGGGCTCACTTTCAAAGATCTGGGTACTCACCATCTTCTGGAGCTCATCAGCAGATTCCTGGACCCGCTCACGGTCATTACTGTCCACCACAAAGATGAGGCCCTGGGTGGAAAGGAAGAATGGAATGAGAGGCAATCACTCCCAGCCAGGCACTAACTACCCTAACCTAGCACCTTCTCTACTCTCTCATCTTCAGCTGTCACAGCCCTCCTTATTTAGCAACCTTGAAGGCTCTGCGCAAATTACAGACAACACTACAAAGGACACAGCCTCTACTCTCAAAGAAGCAGTCTACCTAATAGATACACAAGGGACCAGGGAAAGATAGTTGAGAGCTCAATCGGGGAGTGTGGCCTCAGAACACCGCCTCCCAGGAGACCTCTAAGGTGGCAAGGGCTCTGAACAAGACTAAGGTGAGTTCTGAAGACTGCACAGGCAGAGGATAGCCAAGCATAGCGGGGAAGAGGCAGCAGGGGGTTTCTGGGCCAACAGCTCTGTCTTTCTAGCCCTAACACCTCTTTGCTGGAGCGGAGGAGTCCCCCTCACACTTCACCTGAGTGTTCTGGAAGTAGTGCCGCCAGAGAGGCCGGATCTTGTCTTGGCCTCCCACATCCCAGACTGTGAAACAGATGTTCTTATATTCCACTGTTTCAACATTGAAGCCTGCAGATAATATAGGGGAAAAATAAGAGAAAAAGTCCTTAAAGGAAGGCACTCACTAAAACTCTTTGGATCTCAGCAGGGGCACAAAACCAGAAGGGTGAGGGAGTGGAACCCAGGGGGATCAGCGATCAACAGATGGGCAAGGGGTAGGCCATGTTCACCCAGCCTCCGGCACCACCGGCGCATAGAGATACCGTGACCCACTTCACCAGTAGCGGTATCTGGTGTCACAGTCAGCTCCAGATAAGAGCCTGGGCAGAACTGGTTGCTGCCCCAGACCGAAAAGGCCCGCGACGGCGCTCCCACCCCTCCGTGCTTGCCCCAGGGCTCACCTATGGTGGGGATGGTGGTGACAATCTCCCCCAACTTCAGTTTGTAGAGGATCGTAGTCTTGCCGGCCGCATCCAAGCCAACTGCAAAGGAGAGTGGCACAGGAATGGAGCGGGAGCGAGGGAGCCCCCTAGAGACCAGGGAAAGGGAGAGGCCAGGCCGGCCAGCGGGGTCGGGGGCGGAGAGCCCGAGAGCCTCCAGGTGCGCGCCGTTCTTCACCTTTGGGCCTGGGGGGTGCGGGCACGGCGGGGCTAACTCCTACCCACAAAGTGGGCAAGGGGCGGGTGAGGGGCGGGAGAGGACTGGGAGGTGAGGGGCCCGGGAGGAAGGCTCCTTTTAAAAGTCATCTCCAAGGGCGGAATCCTCCCTTCTTAGCAGCCGGGCTGGGGCGGAGGGAGCTCACCCCACCCAGGCCCGCAGCTCCGGGTTTCAGGCCCCGGGACTGCGCTGCAGACCCGGACCCTCGGGAGAGCAGGGGCCCCCGAGGTTAGGAGGAGGGCAACTCGGGTCCGAGAGCCAGGTGAGCGGGGCTGAAGGGATGCGGGGGCGGAAGGGCTGCGCCGGGGCCGGTGGCCCAGAACGGGCCGTGCGCTCGATCTGCCTCACCCATGAGGATCCGCATCTGCTTCTTCCCGAAGATCCGCGAAAACAGCGCGGACACCGTGAGGCCCATGGCGGGGCCCGAGGGCGGGGGCGCGGGCACGGACGCGGGGTGCGGGCTGGAACGGGCCGGCCGCTGGGGGATGGGGCGCAGCAGCAGAAGGGGGAGGTGCCGCCGCCGCCTCCGCGCGTCCCGGCCGCCCGACGTCACGCGGCCCCGCCCCCGGCTCGGGTGCGGGGTAAACTGACGCGGTGCGAGGCTCAGCGGCCGGGCTGGGGCACGCGTGGCCTTTGTGGCGGGGGTTGGGTGAATGCAGGCAGACCCTGGTTTCTGGCGAGCCAGTCGTGCCTGTGGCCGCCGAACTGGGAGCGTTAGGAGGACTGTGGAAACCTTTGTCGCTCCGCAGCGGCCACCTACCCATATCTTTGGTGGTGGCCGCCTGGCCTTGAGTTGTTGGGTCCACCCACGCTGCGCTCGGGTTTAGATCCGGGAACTGCAGTACCTACAGTGCACAGCTCCCCGTTTAGGGAGCGGAAGCTGCCGCAGGAGTCCTAGTTTTCTCTCTAGCCCGCTGGGTCCCCGCTGAGGACTCTGCATGTAGCAGATGGAGATCACTCCTGCGGTGTTCCCGAGTGGGGGAGGAAGATGCCCAGGGAACCCAGGCTGGCTTCCTCAGTTACTTAAAATGCCTTTTTCATACTCCAGTCAGTAGAACCAGCGGGAGGACGCCCAGCCGTGGACGGAGAGGTCGCTGACTCACTGCTGGGCTCCTGGAGAATTCTGCCTTATTTCCATCTCCCTAAGAATGGTGTCTGTTGGTTTCTGCCAGGCAGCGTTTCTAAAGTTCCTTCTCTGTCACAGACGTGCAGATCTGGATTTTTTTTTCAATTTTTATTATTTGTACATGTGTGATGTTCATAATGATTACATTCCTTCTGTGGAGTTGGTACATGTACCTAACACACATCTCAATTCTTTTTTCATTCTCTTTCTTAACCATTCCTCCCCCCTCCATCTCTTGGTTCTCTTTCCACTTGCAAAAGATTTCCCTGTTTCCTACTATATTTTATTTTGCTCCTTATATTTTTGGTTTCTCATACAAGGAAACCATGTGACATTTAAGCTTGTGTTTACTTCACTTAATATTATGGCCTCAAGGTGCATCTATGTACCTAAAAAATGACTTGATGGTTTCGCTTTTTCCTACTTTATGGTGGAGCAGTACTCCATGGTATAAATACCACAATTTCTTTACCCATTCATCCATTGCTAGACATATAGAATGCTTCCAAGCTTTAGTTATGAATTTTGCTGCTATAAACATGCGTATGTAGGTATCTCTGTAATATGTCTTTAACTTTGGGTATGATACCTAGAAAAGTAATAGCTGAGTCAAATGGAATTTCTAGTTTTAGTTTTTTGAGCAGTTTCCATACTGATTCCCATAGTGGTTGCACTTGTTTAGATTCCTACCAAAAATGTAGAAGGGTTCCTTTTTCCCTGAAATCTTCACTAGGATTTATTATTTGATTTCTTGATGATAGCCATTCTTTCTGAAATAAGATCTGGATTATCAATGCACACCTACCCAACATTTTCTGAGGGTTTTGTCTCCCTAGACATATAGAGCTTCACAGGTGATCTCTCTCATTTTAGTATCAGAGGAGAGTAGTTAGATGGGAATTAATATACATTTCTTCTATGGTGGAGAGTGGGTCAATGCCAGACATCTAACGCATGCTTAATAAATGCATGTTGGGTTGAACTGGACTGAAGTGGAGTTAGGACAGGTCTATTCTGGATTCCCAGTGAGCTTTGAGGGTCAGTTACTTAGGGAGTAGAGGTGAGTTGAGCTGGGAATTTAAAAGCCTTTACTCAATAAATCTGTCAGCCCTGTTTCAGGCCTGAAGCTAAATATCAGTTTTGCCCTTTTTTTTTTTTTGAGGATTTGGCTTTCACAATTTCCACAAGTCTTCATTTTCTCATTTATAAAAGGAAACTTACACTTGTTCTAATTCCAGGGTTAGTGTAAAGATTAAAATGATGAGATAATGCCAGTAAATCTTTTGTGTAACATATCTGGATGTTAGCTGGGCTACTAAGAAACTTGGTCTGAACAGAACCTCAGAGCCTGCTCCAACCTGTCCAGCAAAGTCTGTAATAGAACAGGCATTTGAACTCAGGTATAACTGTATGACTTTACTCCTTGGTCACAGTTACTTTCTTAAGGTTTCTACAAAGTTGAAGAGTACATTTAAAAGATTCCCAATGTAATAACAGAGCTAGCAGTCACCATTTTAAGTTCTTATCAGCTCTTTCTCCATCCCTGTTGTCACTATCCTATTTCACAGCCATCTCTTTCTATGACTGAGACTCCTCATAGGTCTCCTGCCCTTAGGTATCTCTGTAATACAAGTCTTGATATACCCTCAACCCCTTGAAGTTAACATCCCTTTAGTTTCTTATTGTCACCCAAGACAAAATTTAAATGCTTAAGTTCTAAGTACTTTGCAATCTCTTCCATTTGCCTAGAATGCTGGTTTCTTTCATCCCTATTTAGACAGGCAATCATTACTCATCTTTCAAAATCCCAAAGTATTTTCCCTGAGGGCCTCTGCACTTTCCCTAGACAGATCTCTCTCCTCTTCCACACTACTTTGAATATATTCATATGATAAGGGGACCTATTTTTTTTTTTTTTTGCATGTCTGAGTCTTAATAGATTGTGAGCTCCTTGAGGTCAAGGCCATGTCACTTCATTGTTAGTATCACTTGCATATCTCTTGGCACACTGAAAGTCAAATTGACTGCGCTTAGAATTTCTGGTTCTAACATGACCTTCAACATGTTACTTAACTTCCCTGATTTTTGTTCCCATATCTGTAAAATAGCGCTAATGACACTCTCTGAACAGAATTTTGTAAAGACTAGCAGAACTTGTGAGGTTTCTGGCATATAGCTGGCATTTAGGATGGACCTCGTGGCTATCCACTGCCCCTGTAACTGTTGAAGCTACTCAGAACTTAAGCGGGGAAGCCAACGAGGTGCCAAGCGCCGTGCTCCAAAGGGCTGCAATTTTCCTTGGTCTAAATAAGTCTTAACTATCGTCCTTTAGGAACATAGGTCCTGAATCCCAAACAGTTGGACACGTCTCACCCGGATGTTTGCGAGATACGCAGTGCTACGTAGGCCACTGCCCCGCCCCCGGCGCTCGCTGATGTAGCCCAAGAGCCGGTTTGCAAAGTGCCCAGGGTCCAGAACTGCACTTGCTTCACTCTTCCCTAGAGCTGTCGTGTACAGCTGGCAGCCCAGCTGGATTCACAACACGCAGCCTCCCCCCACCGGCGGAAGGAGCCCCGCCCGCCCGCTCCCTGGAGGCGGAGCCTGCGGCCTAGCCCTTTCGTCACTTCCAGCGGACCCGGAAGAGCCTTGTTGGTAGCCCGTGGTAGTTAGGAAGTAGTGATGGGACCGAGTTCAGTGTAAACCCCTGGCCGACTGTAGGCCGAGGGTGCCGGCCAGGGCTGCTGTGGCCGGAGAGGGTGGAGCCATTTCTGGAACAGTGCCGGAGAGTCTTGGCTGTGCGCTTCCCGCGTCGCCCCGCCTTCAGAGTAGGACTAACTCCCCGCTCCGGGCCTGGCACCCGACAGGCTATTCTGCCAGGCTGTCACCCGCCCCGCATCCTGTCTGTGACCGTACGGTGCAACGACTGTGTCGTCCGCGACCAAACAGGTCTCTCCGCGTTGCTTCCAGACCCTCGCGTCTTCTGCGGACCTCTCTGAGCCTCCAGAACTCTGACGTGAGGAACCTGCTTGGGTTCTTCATGGAGAAGTTTGGGATGAATTTTGGCGGCGGCCCGAGCAAGAAAGACCTTCTGGAGACCATAGAGACGCAGAAGAAGCAGCTTCTCCAGTACCAGGCTCGACTCAAGGATGTGGTCCGCGCCTACAAAAGTTTGCTTAAGGAGAAGGAGGCTTTGGAGGCCAGCATCAAGGTGCTGTCGGTGTCCCACGAGGCGGATGTGGGCCTGGCAGGTGTGCAGGCTTCAGGTCTCACCTTTTCTGACCCTGTGGATGACCGCTGCTCCACTCATAGCGAGGATAGCGCCGGGACCGCCACTAGCTTGGATACCACAGCCAGTCTCACCAGCACCAAAGGCGATCTTGGTGTAGAGGATGACAGATTGGCTCGTGGACCACCACCTCTGAAGTCCGAAGAGGCTAGTGGGTCAGAGAGTGGTGTCAGCAGTAGCAGTGGTGATGGACCGTTTGCAGGTGGTGAGGTGGACAAAAGACTGCACCAGCTGAAGACCCAGTTGGCTACTTTGACAAGCTCTTTGGCTACAGTCACACAGGAGAAGTCCCGCATGGAGGCTTCTTACCTGGCTGACAAGAAGAAGATGAAACAGGATTTAGAGGAGGCCAATAAAAAGGCAGAGGAAGAGAGGGGTCGCCTGGAGGGAGAAGTGAAGGGGCTGCAGGAACAGATAGCAGAAACCAAAGCCCGACTTATCACACAACAGCATGATCGAGCCCAAGAGCAGAGTGACCATGCCTTGATGCTGCGTGAGCTCCAGAAACTGTTGCAGGAGGAGAGGACCCAGCGCCAGGACTTGGAACTTAGGTTAGAAGAGACCCGAGAAGCCCTGGCAGGGCGGGCCTACGCAGCTGATCAGATGGAAGGATTTGAACTGCGGACCAAGCAGCTGACTCGTGAGGTGGAGGAGCTGAAAGGTGAGTTACAAGCCATTCGGGCTGAGAAGAATCGGCCAGATCCCCGGTTGCAAGAGCTTCAAGAAGAGGCTGCCTGCCTTAAGAGCCATTTCCAGGCTCAGTTGCAGCAGGAAATAAGAAAGGTAATTATCCATGTTTCCTTCAAACATTAGTCACTTAGCCCAAAGTGGGAAATAGTAGGGTTTTTTTCCCCCTCCCGCTTTTGATGCATCTGGAAAACTGAGACCTGGGAAATCCTGTTCTGTGTAGTGTTAACAGTATCTGGAATGTGGCCTTCCAATAGGATGTGGAGTTTCTGAGTGTGGCTGGGGCTGAGCCAGAGGGCTCTGAGCTTCTGGTATTGGAATCTTACCAGCTGTGCTCTGTGAAACATAGTAATTGTAGCTGTACAGTGCAAGGTAGTGTGCATACCTAGAGCTATGCACCTATGGGTAGAGTGACCTAATAACATCTTGGAATTACTTTCAGTCAAGATTTGCTTGTTTTAGAAAAGCAGTGTTTTATAGTGTCTCCTTTTACCATACAGGAAAATCTAACTGGGTTTTGAATTTCTAGGAGTATTAGAAAAGAATGTTATATGATTTCTTAATAGGATTTGGGGAAGCACATGATAGACAACAGGAACATAATTTATATTTGAGCTCTGGAAAACTAAAGCTGAACAACAGCATATATATAAAGGAGCTTAGTAGTAAGCATTCCTAATTCCCTACGCCATCCCAGCACTGTTCTGTGACACTTTTGCTCCCCCACCCCCAAAGCTTGCTGTAGGGCTTTGTGACTTTTCTGAGTGCATTTTTGTCTGTTCCCTTGTTTTGTAGACAGCTCTTGCAGAGGATCAGCTCCGCCAGCAATCTCAGGTAGAAGAGCAGAGGGTCGCAGCTTTAGAAAGTCAAATATCTGAAGTGTCTGAGCTGCTGGGAACCTATGAGAAAACTAAACAGAAAGACCAACTGACCATCCAGAAACTAAAGGAGCGCATTTTGCAGCTGGATCTGGAGAACAAGACACTGGCTCTTGCAGCCTCCAGCCGGTCCCCTCTTGATAGCCATGCAGATGAGTCCAGTCTGGATGTCAATGTCCTGAAGGATAAGATGGAGAAACTGAAGAGGCTGCTGCAGGTTGCAGCCAGGAAAAGCCAGGTGACCCTAGATGTGGAGAAGCTCTGTGACCTGGAGATAATGCCCAGCTCGGAGGCTGCAGATGGGGAAAAGGCCACTGCACTCTATTACCAACAGGAGCTGAAACAGCTAAAGGAAGAGTTTGAGCGCTACAAGATGAGGGCCCAAGTTGTGCTCAAGAGCAAGAATACCAAAGATGGGAACCTAGCAAAGGAGCTGGAGGCAGCGCAGGAACAGCTTGCAGAACTGAAGGAAAAGTATATCTCCCTTCGGCTGTCGTGTGAGGAGCTTGAGCGCCAGCACCAGCAGGAGGCTGAGGACTGGAAGCAGGAGCTGGTCCGGCTGCAGCAGCTTCACCGACAGGAGCTGGAGCGCAGCCAGCTGGACTTCAGGGACCGTACACTGAAACTGGAGGAGGAACTGCATAAGCAGCGGGACCGTGCCCTGGCTGTACTCACTGAGAAGGATTTGGAGCTGGAGCAATTGCGTTCTGTGGCCTTGTCCTCTGGGTTGTCAGGTCGCAGAAGCCCTGTGGGTGGTGGGGGTCCTAGGGATCCAGCAGACATATCTTCCCCAGATAGCCTAACCCAAGCACTGCAGCTTGCTGTGGCGAATGAACCCACTTTTTTTCTGTATGCTGAGCAGTTGGCTCGTAAGGAGGTGGAGATCACATCATTGAGGAAGCAGAAACACAGGCTGGAAGTGGAGGTGCACCAGCTGCAGGATCGACTCCTGGAGGAGGGGGAGCGGCATCGTGAGGAGGTTGGAGCCCTGCAGAGCCACATCGAAAAGAACATCAGGGACCAGAGAAGAGAGGGAGCCAACCTGGAGTATCTTAAAAACATTATCTACCGCTTCTTGACCTTACCTGACAGCTTGGGGCGCCAGCAGACTCTCACAGCCATCCTGACTATTTTGCACTTTAGTCCAGAAGAGAAACAAGTGATAATGAGGCTCCCAACCAGTGGTAGCTGGTGGCCTTCTGGCAAGAGATGATAATATTTTCACTGACTCCTGAATCTCTGTGCCTCTTTTATGTGGGAAAGGCCAGGCTCTGATTTTTACTGCCCTTTCTCTTACATTATCATTTCTTCACTGTGCTGAACTCAGAGGGGTCTTCGTGTGGGATGGAATTTTCTGCCAAATGCCATTAATGCTGCTTTATCCTTGGGCCCTAGAGATACTAAAAGTGTTGGGACAGCATCTTTTGGTGGCATGTATATGAATGGGACTGGGGGAGGGGTTAGGAATGAGGCACAAAAGTTGGGGAAGTGGTGAGCATCTTTTAAAATAAGATGTTTGTTTTGTTTTAATATTAGGCTCCTAGTGCCAGAATAGGAGTACCTGTGACTCCAAGAGGAGTTCCATATATTTCTTCCATTTCATCTCAGTCTGAGTCTGATCCATTGCTGCTTCAATTCTCTGGGGACATAAAGGCAGGCTGGAAAATTTGAAATGGTGACAGGTTATCCACTTGTCCCGAGAGCTAACGAATAGTGATTTCATCTTAGAACTGGGAGGCTTGGTCTAGTTAGACCTACAATGTCTTAAGCAATCCAGATAATACACTCCTTTTGACTGTTTTAGAGGGGACCTTGAGTACTACTTTGGTCATTGGGCTTTCCTGAATAACCTGGTTTTGGCTGGGCAGGGTTAAAATAGATCTGTCTCACTTCTCTCTGCCTTAATTTATCTAAGGTTAGCCAGAGATTGTGAATGAATGACTTCACTATCTTCTTAAAATTGAACCTCCATTGAGAGAGAAAATACTAGCTTCTTACAAAGTGGCATTCTGAAGATAAGCTCTGATCCTGGTTGAGTAAAAGAAATTCCCACTGAGAACTGCTCCCAGCTACTTTTGCTTTGTAAGGACAGGGAAGAAGAAATTTGCTGTAGAAGATTCCAAAAGATTCCTGCAATCCTCCCCTCATAAGAAAGTGATGTAAGTTCAGCTGAAGCTGGGGAAGGGTAACTTCTGCCCTGGAGGGTGGCTTTGTTCACAAATGAAAAAGAGAGTCTCCCAAGAAAACTCGGGTCCTATTCTTTTATTTCCTCATTTGCTCTTGCTGGTTACAGAGATCTTTGGCCCGGAAAGACCGATGCTTGGCCATAATTGGATTGTTATATGTACATGTATCTGTCTGTTACTTTGTCATAAAGATCTGCTTTGTGAGGCTTTCGGGTATGGCAGACTGAGTCATAATGTTCTAAATGGTGAAGTTCTGTGACCTTGGTTGTGTTTAAACAAAAGTAACGGTTCAGATGAAAATAAACTATGGAATTACTAAACCTGAGTGATTTGACCTGTCCTTAATGGTATCTATATATCTGAATATAAATAGAATGTGAATAGAAATGGTGAATGAAAAGACTGAAAATAATATTTCATTGTTAATCTAGTTTGAATCTGGGGAGAAACACCTCAGAAACATACACTATTTTTTTTTTTAATATACCGGGGATCAAACTCGTGACCTCACACTTGCCAGGCAGGTGCTTGTGCCACTAAGCTAAACCTCCAGCCCTGATTTTGTATTGAGACAGGGTCTCACTATGTAGTTCAGGCTGGCCTTGAGCTCACTGTGATCCTCTTCCCTCCGGTTCCTGAGTCCTGGGATTATAGGCGTGTGCCACCATGCCTAGCACTTCAGTATATTAACTGCCTCATAACACAATTTTTTAGCCTGGAATTTGTGTATATGTTTGTGTAAAAGCAGCTACATTGGAAAAAAATGTTCTCATGGCTTTAGTGGACTGGCTTGACACATTTCTGTTTCAAGCTTTAGAAGTAATCTGTTGAATATTTTCTTATCCTTAAAATCAGGATTCATTGTGTCATAGAAAAGTATCTCAGGTCATCCTACATACGCTTCCTTCATTACCTTGTCTGTTTAAATGCAGGATATGTTGTGATTGTTGCTATTTCTAGGTGGTTGTGGGTTGAAAGATGCATAGTTACACTTGCTTAGTGATGTTGAACATTTTTTTCATATCCTAGTGGTCATTTATATCCCTTTTTTGAGAAATGTCTGTTTATGTGTATTGACTATTAAATTTTTTTTCCACTTTTTTGGAGGGGTTCCTCATATGTTCTATATATCAACCCCTTGTCAAAAGTATAGTTTGTGGTTCCTCATTTATTTGAGCACCTGCATTCTGCTCTTGAGTGCGTCCTATATTATCTTCTAATAAATATTTCTCATGCCTGTTTTTACAAAATAAAATGTAATTTGCAAATGTTTTCTTTTGTAGGTTGTTTCTGCTGTCTGTTGTTTCGTTTGCTGAACAGATCATTAGTTTGATATAGTCCCACCTGTCTACTTTCACTTTTGTTTCTTATACTTTTTGAGAGCTTATTCAAAAGTCTTTGCTATTCCAGTTTAATAAAGTACTTTCAGTATATGTTGTTCTTCTGGTAGTTTTATAGTTTCAGGTCTTATATAATAAGTCTTGAATCCATTTTGGGTTGGTTTTGTAAATGGTGAGAGATAGTGGTGTAGTTTCATTGCATGGAAATATCCAATTTTTTTAGCACCACTGATTAAAAAGACTTCAGTGACTGTTAACACTTGCTGAACTTCAGTGGGTTGCAGATACATGGTTTTTTTACTCTTAGGCTATCTATTCTGTTTCATTGGTTTGTGTGTCTGTTTAGTATGTACTGGGTTTTTTGAAACAAGGTCTCACTGTGTTGTTCAGGCTAACCTAATACTCACTATGTAGCCCAGCCTGGCCTCGAACTTGTGGTGGGTAATCCTCCTGCCTCAACCTCCTAAGTGCTGGGATTACAGGTGGGTACCTGACAGCATGCTGTTCTGATTTGTAGTACATTTTGAAGTCAGATACAGTAGTGAAATACCTCTTTTTACTTAATATAGTGTTGACTATTTGGATTTTTTTTAATTTTAAAGAGAAAAAAATAAAAATGATACAAAATTTCAAAATAAGATAGAGTAACAATGGTTAATACATTGCATATTGTTATCTTCAGAGTAGTTGCACATATTATAAGATGTAGACATGAAAATGATCAAACAGTATAGGCACAAACCTTTCTTTTCAATGAACTAACAGAAGTCAGTAGTATAACTGCCTTAACTATCATATATATTTATTTCCTTTTCTCATTCTTTTCTCCTTTCCCCCATCCAAGTCTCTCTTTCCTTTTGAACAGTTTCTTTCTATTTCACAGCATCTATTGTGCATTTTAGATCTTTATTTTTCAGCTTCTTACACTAGGGAGACAACATGATGTTTGCACATGAAAGTCTGATTGGTTTCACTTATGAGTATGGTCTCAAGTTGCATCCATTGCAACTTGAAAGTCTCAAGTTTATCCTTTGTAGCTGAGGAGTACTGCTTTGTATAGAAATACCACATCTTTTATCTGTTGTTTGGTTGATGGGCATTTGGGTTGTTTCCAGGATTTAGCTATTACAAATTGTGGTGCTATAAACTTGGGTGCACATATATCGCTGTGGTATGATGTTTTCAGTTCTCCTGGGAAAATACCCAGAAGGGCAATAGCTGGGTTGAATGGGACCTCTAATATTAGATTTTTGTACTTTGTTTTTTTTTTTTTTGGTGGTACTGGGGATTGAACTCATGACCTCACTCTTGCCAGGCAGGCGCTTACACTGCTGAGCTAAATCCCCAGCCCCTAGTCTTAGTTTTTTGAGGAATCTCCACAGTGGTTGCACCAGTCTACACTCCCACCAACAGTGGAAAAGTGTTCCTTTTTCCCCACAGCCCTTCTAGCATTTGTTATTGGTTGATTTCTTGATGATCACCATTCTTTCTGGAGTGAGATGGAATCTCTGTTGTTTTAATTTACATTTCATGAATGACTAATGATGTTGAACCTTTCTTCATATGTTTATTTGCTACTTGTATTTCTTCATCTGAGAAGTGTGTATTCATTTCAGATGCTGAGTTTTGGATTGGGTCTTTGGTGGGGATCTGATTTTTTTTCAATTCTTTATATATTCCAGATATAAGTACTTTGTCTGAGGGACTATTGGCTAAAATTTTTTTCCCACTCTGTTCACTCTGTTGGTGATTTCCTTTGATGTGCAAAAGGTTTTTAATAAGATGAGATCCCAGTTGTTGATTATTTGAGTATTTTCAGTGCAGTTTGTGTTTTGCCTATAACTATGTTTTCGAGATTTCTACCTACTTTGTCTTCCAGTAGATTGAGTGTTTCTGTTTCAATATTTAGATCTTTGATCCATTTTGACTTTAGTGCATGGTGAAAGACTTAACTGTAGTCTTCAGTGTGTAGAAAGCCAGATTTTGTAGCACAATTTATGAAAATTGCTGTCTTTCTTCCAGTGAACATGTTTGACCCCTTTGTCAAGGATAAGGTGACTGTTTTTGTAGTTAAGTCTATATCTTCTAATCTGTTTCACTTATCCTCTGGTCTGGTTTTGTTTTGTTTTGTTTTGTTTTTTGCCAGTACCATATTTTATCGCAGTAGCTCTGTAGTATAATTTCAGGTCAGGGATTGTGATGCCTCCTGCCTTGCCTTTGTTGTCCAGAATGTTGTCCAATTTGTTATTCTAGATCTCTTCTGGCTCCAGATGAATTTTAGGAAATGTTTTCTCCAGTTCTATGAGGTAGGCAAATGATATTTTTTATTGAAATTGCATTAAATCTCTATAACAATTTTGGGAGTATGGTCATTTTCACTATGTTGGTTCTTCCTATCCATGAGCAAGGGATATTTTTGCATTTTCTGACATGCTCTTTGATCTCCTTTTTCAGAGTACTATACTCTTCAATGTATAACTCTTTTACTTCCTTTGTAAGATTGACTCCTGAGTATTTCATTTTTTTGGGTGCTATTGTGAAGAATGTGGTTTCCCTAATTTTTCTCTGAGTGAATTTGTCATTTGTGTATAAGAATACTATTGATTTTTGAGTGTTGACTTTGTATCCAGCTACCTTACTGAGTTTGGTTATTAAATCCAGAAGTCTTTTGGTGCAGTTTTTGGGGACTTCTGTGTAGAGTATCATGTCATCTGCAAATAATGATAATTTCATTTTCTATCCTCATTCCTTTTGTTTCTCTCTCTTGTCTAATTGCTACAGCTAGTGTTTCCAGAACTATATTGAATAGAGTGTTGATAGTGGACATCCTTGTCTTGTTCCTGATTTTAGAGTGAAAGCTTTCAGTTTTTCTCCATTTAGTATGATGTTGGCTGTTGGTCTTTCATAGATGGCTTTTATCAGATTGAGGTAAAGACCATTTATTCTGATTTTCTGTAAGGTTCTTTTCATGAATGAGTGTTGGACTTTGTCAAAAGCCTTTTCTGCATCTGTTAAGATGTTCATGTGATTTTTGTCTTTGGCTCTGTTGATGTGGTGTATTACATTTATTGATTTGCATATGTTGAACCATCCCTGCATTCTTGCGATGAATCTCACTTCGTCTCGGTGTATAATCTTGATGATTTGCTGCATTCTGTTTGTTAGTATCTTATTGAGGATTTTTACCTCTATGTTCATTAGGAAGATTGACCTGTAGTTCTTTTTTGCTTGGATCTTTCTCTGGTTTTGCTATCAGGGTATTACTTGCCTCCAGGGATGAGTTATGGAGAATTACTTCCTTTTCAATTTCATTAAAGAGTTTGAGGAATATTGGCATTAAGTCTTCTCTAAATTTCTTGTAGAATTCAGCAATGACTCTATCAGGACCTGGGCTTTTCTTTGTTGGTAAGTTTTTAATTACATTTTCAATCTCACTAACTGTTATTGTTCAGAATTTTTATATATTTTTGACTCAGCTTTGGTAATTCATATGTATTAGGAATCTGTCCATTTCTTCTGTTTTCTGTCATATGAAGTAAAGATTTTCAAAATAAGTATTGAATATCTGAGTTTCCACAAAATCTCTAGTGATTTTGCACTTTTCATTCCTCAATGCATGGATTTGAATGCTTTCTTTCCTTTTTTTTAAAATAAAGTTGGCTTAGGATTTATCAATTTTATTTTTTCAAGAACCAAGTCTTTGATTCATTAATTATTTGTAGTATTTTCTTAGTCTGCATTGCATTTATTTCTGGTCTTTATAATTTGTTCCAATGTATGGGCTTTGGACTTCTCTTGCTCTTCATTTTGTAGAAGCTTGAGGTACAACATTAGGTTGTTAATTTGTTTTCACTCTTTTCCTGATGTGAGAATTCACTGTTATATATTTCCCTCTTGCTTTCGTAATGTCCCATAAGTTCTGGTAGGTTGTGTCAGCATTGTCATTTAGTTATAGATATTGTTTACTTTCTTCCTTAATTTCATCTGTGACCCCACTGGTTGTTTAGGAAGATGTGTTAGTTACTTTTCTCTCATTGCTGAGACAAAATACCCAATGCCCAGAATTAAGGAGGGAAAGGTTTATTTAGGTCCCAGTGTGTGGAGGTTTTATTCCATAATCAGCTGACTCCAAGCCTTGGTGGTGTGGCAGAGTAGCAACAATTCATGGAGGCAGCAATTACTAAAAGCAAGAAGAGCAAAAGGAAGGAGCATGCAAAGAAGATTCTTTTTGTCCCTTATATTGTATGTAGGCTACCCAACCTGGGGTGGGCGTAGCACTCACACCTATAATCCCAACATTGGACCATGAATCAAACATAAACTGTAGATGCCCACCTCTGAAAAGCATGCCTCTGTGACTGCATGAGGTTTTGTGGGGACAACCAGATACAAACCATAACAAAAGGTTTCCAGCATATTTTTGGATCTTGTTTCTTGATCCATTCTGCCAGTCTGTTTCTTTTGGTTGGTGAATTGAGGCCATTTATATTGATGGTTATAATTGATATGTACTGGCTTATCTTTGTCATGACATTTTCCTATTGTTGTTTCCCTGCTTTCCCCCTCTGTTTAATTGCTTTTCCTGCCTGGCGGTTTCTTTCTGTTGGTGTTCTGGGAATTGTGGTCATTTTTATCTCTGTCTAGAGTATCTTTCAGTATTCTTTGTAGGGTCAATTTGGTGGTCATGAGTTTTCTTCAGTTCTTTTATTTATTTATTTTTATTTTAAAGATAATAAAATCCAACAAAACAAAACAGCAAAGCCAATCAAAACAAAGCAGTGAAATTTGTACAGAACTTTGAAGCAGGATACTAGGAAAACAACAATGGCTACGATAGTATAGCTTGTTATCTTCACAATAGTTGTCCATTCCATCAGATATAGCAAAATCAAACCAAAACAACAATAAAACCAATCAGAATGGAACATTGAATAATGCAAAATAATCAGAACAAAAAACACAGTGAAAACAATATTGGATTTTTTTGTTTTGTTTTGTTTTTTTGCAGCACCGGGGATTGAACTCACAACCTTGCGCCTGCCAGGGCAGGCGCTTAAGGCACTGAGCCAAACTCCCAGCCCTAGTCTTTTGAGGCAGGGTCACACTATGTAGCTCAGGCCGGCCTTGTGCTCACGTTGTAGCCCAAGCCGGCCTCGAACTCACACCGCTCCGCCTACCTCAGCCTCCCGAGTGCTGGGATTAAAGGCGTGCGCCACCACGCCCGGCTAAAAAACAATATTGGATTTTAAAGATAGAAAGAAATCTCCATATTTGCTATATTGCATACTGTCATCATCCCAATAGATGCTCAAACCTCTGGTCCTGGGTCTGCAAAGTCAACCAAATAATATAAGCATTCAGTTGTTTTTTGTACCTCAGTTACCATTAACTCAGCTTGTCCTCTGAACCAGCTGGTTGCTTACAGGGTGGAGGTAGCTGGTGATTCTCAGCCCATGCACTGGTAGGCTCACAGAAGGCGCTATCTGACTTTTCTCTTCCTGGACATCACATGGCTTGTGCAGGTTACCAGAAAGGCTGGCTAGTTGGCTTCTTGGTGGGCTCCTCCCAGTCCCAGCATGGCCAATTCTTGGGAACAAACCTACCTCAATAGCTATCATTGTAGCCTGTGTTTCTCTGAATCAGCTGGTTGCTTATGGTGCGGGGAGGGGGGCTCAGGGTTGGCTCTTGTTTCCCAGCCTGCATGCCAGAAGGGGCTGGCATGTGCATGGAGCTGATTTGCAGGGAGGGCTTGCTTCTTGGTGACTTTTTGTTCTTTTCCCTCACAGTCTTCGAATGATGCTGACTCACAGGAAAAAGCTGGTGTCTGGCTCTCCCTGCAGTGGCCTGTGCATGGCATTGATTCACAGGGAGGGCTTACTTCTTGGTGGCTTCTTGTTCTCTTCCCCCACAGTCCACAAATGGCGCTGACTCATGGGAAAAGGCTGGCATCTGGCTGTCCTCATGCATGGCGCTGATTTGCAGGGAAGGCTTGCTTCTTGGTGACTTCTTGTTCTCTTCACCTGCAGTTCACCTTCAGTTGTTCTTTGTCATGGAAATCTCTTATTTCTCTATTAAAATTTAGAAAGAAAGTCTTTTAGGGTACATCAGTCTGGGTTGGAAGTTGTTTTCTTTCAGGACTTGAAATACTTCACTCCAAGCTCTTCTTGACTTGAGGGTTTGTGTTGCAAAGTCTGCCATGATTCTGATGGGCTTTCCTTTATAGATGGTCTGTTTCTTTTCCCTACCAACTTTTAATATAATATTCTTGGGTTGACTTTCTGAGATCTTGATTATCACGTCTTGTAGTTTTATTTTGACCGTGGCTGTTTGGAGTTCTGTATGCTTCATTTATTCATATGATCTTCTGAATTTCTGTAGTAATTTCATGCTTTTCATTCCTTATTGCATGAGTTTGAGTTTTTTCTTTTCTTGATAAGGTTAGCTAGGGGTTTATCAATTTTGTTTATTCTTTCAAAGGGCCAGCTCTTTGATTCATTAATTCTTTGTATTGTTTTCTTAGTCTCAATTGCATTAATATTTGATCTGATCTTTATAGTTTTCTCCCTTCTATGAACTTTGGTCTTGTTCTGCTTTTTCTAGAAGCTTGAGGTACAGCATTAGGTTGTTTATTTGTGCTCATTTTATTTTCCTGTTGTGGCAGTTCATTGCTATATATTTCCCTCTTAGGACCACTTTCATTGCATCCCACAGGTTCCGGTTTGTGGCATCTACATTTTCATTGAATTGTAGGTATTGTTTAATTTCTTCTTTAATTTCATCTGTGACCCATTGGTTGTTCGGGAGGCTGTTATTTAATTTTCATGTGTTAATGTAGTTTTTGCAGTTTCTTTTGCCATTAATTTCCAATTTCAGTGCACTATGGTCAGATAATAAGCATGGGATAATTTTAATTCCTTTGTGTTTACCTAAGCATGTTCTGTGGGCTAATACATGGCCTATTTTAGAGAACGTGTCATGTGCAGCTGATAAGAATTTGTATTCTGATGTTTTTGGGTGGAATGCTGTAAACATCTATTAAGTCCATTTGTTCATAGGTTTGATTCAGTTCTGTTATTTCTTTGCTGACTTTTTGTCTAGTTAATCTATCTATTTGTGACAATGGGGTATTAAGGTCCCCTGTTATAACTATGTTATTGCATATTTGATTTTTCATGTCTCTTAGTATTTGTTTTATGTAGTTGGATGCACCTGTATTTGGTGCATATATATTTATCATTGTTATCTCTTCTTAAATTTTCTCCCTAACAAGTATGTAGCGACTTCCTTTATGTCAACAACAACGACGACAAAAATTTGAAGATAACACTATGCAATATAACAACCGTTGTTAAATTTCTATCTTGTTTTGTCTAGCATATCTTTCTGTAGTCTCTCTAGAGTTGGTTTGGTGGTCTCAGAATTTCTTCAGTTGTTCTTTGTCATGGAAGTATCTTATTTCTCCATTAATTTGAAAGATAGTTTTGTAGGTTACATCATTCTGGGTTGAAAGTTGCTTTGTCCCAAGGCTTGAAATATTTCACTCCAAGCTCGTCTTGAGGGTTTGTGTTGAGAAGTCAACTGTAATTCTGATGGGTTTTCCTTTATAGGTTGTTTCTTTTCTCTAACAGCTTTTAGGATTCTATTCTTTTGTTGAATTTCTGGAATCTCAATATGCCTGGCTGTAGATTTTTTTGATCATTGCTAATTGGAGATCCATGTGCCTAATTTATCTGTATGTCAAATTCTTTTTCTCTACCAGGAAAGTTTTCTGTCATGATATCTGTGAACATTTTTTAAATGTCATTTGTGATATCTCCTGCTTCTTCCTGGACTCTAATTAATCTAAAGTTATTCTTCTTTGTCTCATCTATGCCACCATATTTTCTGTGACCCTTAGTTAATCTCAGTCATGAAATATCAGGACCAACAGCTGTTTAGAACGGTTATGTCAATTTTGGCTAATAGTGGTACCAATATCATCAAACACAGCTTAGAATACAACAAACTGAGCTAACCCTTAATTTACAACTTTTAACTGTATCAACTAGATTTGTGATTATATAACAAAACATGAAACAAATCAGATAATTGTATGCAATATGTAAGTCCATTATGTGTTAATTTTGGCCATGGGATTAAAATTTAAAATGGATCAAGGTGAAAATAGAGAGGTGAAGGAAGAGAAAGAGAAGTAAGGTTGGAGGACAAAGGTGGATAATGCCAACTTGGGGAAACTGGTCCAGAATAATGAAGGAAAGAGAGATAGAAGATATAAGAGGAAGAACAGAATAGAACCTCCCCTACAAGGAGGTTAGGATCCACTTTCATACTCATATGAACAATGAAGCGGAAAGATAAAACAAAACAAAAACAAACTAAAAAAACTGAAAAAGAAAGAGACAAATGAATAGTCCACTTCCAGGATTCTCTCTGGTTTTACTAGTAAACAACCTGGGGAGACAGAGTCCCAAATCATGCTAATCTATCCCAGCAAGCCAGCAGTTGCTTTATGGTGGAGTAGTGGATAACCTCAGCAGGTCTGCCCTGAGACCAGACTCACTGGGCTTGCCACAGTCCAAGCAATTTCCATAGGTCTGCACCCAGCTAGATACTGCTAGAGGAAGCTGGCAGTAGTTCTGATTTCTGGGCTTATCTGGCCTGACTCCTACATGTCTCTGGGCTAATTGCTCTCTCCCCATGGGAGGACTAAGTTCTCTGTACTCACCAGCAGCCAGTGCATTCTTCACATCTACTACTGCCTTCCACTGCTGCATCTCTCTGCAGAGGCCTCCAGGGTTGCCAGCCAACACTGTCACTGTGACCGTGCATCTCCAGGTTTGAACAGCTCCTCTCGTGTAGTGAATCCCATCTCATAGAAGATGCCACCAGCTACTGCCTTCTTTATTGAAGTTTTTCTTTTTAGTGTTTCTGTGGGCTTCAATTTTCATTTCAGATTCTTCTTGGGTCCAGGGGATCTGCTTTCTGCCTTCTTATCTTCTTCATGATGCTATACCAGTGTCTGGACAGTGGCTCTCAGAGAGGCTGTTTTCTCTGCTGCTTACCATTCTGCCATCTTCCTGAAAGTCAGTATTCTGTTTTTAAGCTGAATTTCTGGACTCTTGATTATTATATGTCTAGGTGTAGATTATTTTGGTTATGTCTGGAGTTCCATGTGTTTCACTTATCTGTCTTTCAGTTTCTTTTCTCATGCTTGGGAAATTTTTTGCTATTACTTCTGAAAATAGTTTTTTTTAATGTCATTTGCATTGACTCCTACATTTTCAGTGACACCTGTGAGTCTTATATTGTTTTTCTTTGCATCATTTTGGAGCTGTTGAATTATTATTTCATGGTCCCTTGTTATTTTTAAGAGTTCTTCCAGTTAATGATTGCTAGTGATTGTTATTATCCTCTTTTCAAGATCTGAAAGCCTGTCTTCAATTTCATTCAAGTGGTTTTGCCAGCTTTCAATGGAATTTTTAATTGCCTGGATATCTCTTTGAATTTGTTTCATGCATTCTATTTCTTTCCTATATTGTTCATTCAAGAATTCCACGACTTTCATATTACTATACCTTTTTAAAAATCTGTCTTCTCTAGCTATGCTGAGCAACTCCTTCATTAAGGTTGTCATTTCTTTCTTTACCTGAGAGACTATTTCTGATCTGATTTTCTCTATAGCCTCACAGATTTCTTCCTTTACTTCACTTGCTATCTTTTCAGAAATTTCAAGTAGGTGACTTCCAATATCCTCTATGTTTTGTTTCCTGTACTTGTTCCAGATGGGCTGGGGGTTTGAGATTGCATTTTGGTTTTTTGTTTTGTCATTTTCACCTCAGGGTTAATGTTTTGGTGTTTGCAATCTTGCTGGTCTCAACTGTCGTGTGTGTCTTAGTTCTAGTGTGTGGCTGACATTCATCCAGTTGCTGGGTCCTACAGTGTAGGGGAGGGGTAAAGTCACCTGAATTTCTCCTGTGGGGCCAGTTGGGTGAGTCCTATATGGTTTCCAGGCTGGCTAGCCTAGGAGTATTGATGTGAACCAACCCTTAGCTCATATTGTTACTGTGGCTTCCAGTTGTTTCAGGCTACCTGACTCACCTGTCCATGGTATGCTCCTCAGCCAGGACCCTACTGTGTCAGTTGGAGTCTTGCAGTTCTTGCCAGGTCCCTCTGGGTGGGAAGAGGCCTCACCAGTCCTCTTGCCAGCCCACCCAGTGTTCTCAGTGTGGAAAAAGGGATTATTCACCCTCTTGCTGGCCTTCCAAGTTCTTCTGGGTGGGGGGAAATGTTCACCATGGCTCCTGCCAACCCACTGAGAATCTTTCCTTGGGTAGGGTATTCACCATGCTTTCATCACCCACCGAGGTCCTCTGGTTAGGAGGGAGGAGTCAAGACTTCCACCAGCCAACTGAGGTATTGCAGGTGGGGAAAGGGATCACTGACCCTCCCCTCAGCTGCTGAAGTTGTCTGGGTGCATTGAAGGGGTAGCCATGGCTCTCCTCAGCTGCTGAGGTCTTCTGGGTGTGGGAGAGAGGTGGCTGAGGCTCCCCTCGACTGCTAAGAACAATATTGATTCTTGTGATCCATGAACGTGGGTTATCTTTCCTTTTTGGGTTGTGTATTCTCTTTCATCAATGCTTTACATTTTTCATTGTAAATGATCTTTCACTTCTTTGGTTAAACTTATTTCTAGGTATTTTATTTTCTTATGACTTTTATTATAAATGGTATTACTTTCTTGATTTCTAGTTCAGATAACTTGCTTTTGGTATAGAGTAATGTTACCAACTTTTTAATGTAGATTTTTGTATCCTTAAACTTTGCTAACTGTATTAGCAAAGCAGTTCTTTGGTAGGATCTTTGGGGTTCCTTTATATAAGATACCTGCTGGATGTGGTGGCACATGTCTGAATCCCAGTACTTTGAAGGCTGAGGCAGGAGGACTGCTTGAGTTCAAGGCAGCCTGGGCTACATGGTGAGTTCAAGATCAGGGTAAACTGCATAGTGAGACTATGTCTCTAAAAACCAAGACAGTCATGAGTGGTGATGTACACCCATGTTCCCAGCACTTGGAAGGCTGCAGCATAGGAGGATCGCTGCCAGTTGGAGGGCAGCTAGAACTAAATATAGTGAGATCCTGTCTCAAAAAACAAAAAAACGAAAACAAACAAAAAAAGCTCCAAACAAAAAACAAAGATTGTTATCTATAAGCCATGACAATTTGACTTCTTACTTTCCGTTTTGGTTGCCCTTTATTTTTTTCTCTTGCATGATTGCTCTGTCTTGGTATAAAAGTGATGAAATGGAATACCTTTATTTTGTTCCTTACCTTAGAAAGAAAAGTTTGTTTTTTTCTATCAATATGGTAGCTGTTAGCTTATTATAATATGACTTTATTATCTTAAGGCAATTTCTTTATATGTCTAATCTGTTCAATCTTTTTTTTTTACCATGAAGAGATGTTGAATTTTTATCAAATGCTTTTACCATTTCTGTTCAGATGGTTATATGGTGGTTGATCCTTCCATTTGAAGAATAATTATTCCTTTCATTGATCTGAAGTATTGCATTTATTGATTTGCCTTACATGAAACCATCCTTGTATTCTTGTGATGAATTCCACTTCTTTATGGTGAATAATCTTTTCAGTGTGCTGTTGGATTCAGTTTGCTAGTGTGTATTTTGTTGAGAACTTTTGCATTTGTGTTCATTAAGAATATTGGTGTGTAGTTTTCTTTTTTTGGTATGTCCTTGTCTGGTTTTGGTATTAGGGCAATGCTGGCCTTATAGAATGTATTTGAAGGAATCCTCTACTCTTTAATTTTTTGGGGGAATAATTTAAGGATTGGTGTTAGTTCTTCTCTGAATGTTTGTTAGAATTCAGCAGTGAAGCCACCTGGTTGTTGGCTTTTTTCTTTCATGGGAGACATTTTTACTGATCCAATTTTGTTACTCATTAATGAACCATTTGATTCTTTTATTTTTTCTTGATTCAATCTTGAGTAGGGTATGTATGTCAAGGAATTTGTCCATTTCTCGTAGATAATCAAATCTGTTGGTGTTTGTAATAATCTCTAGTAATCCTTTGTGCTTCTGTGGTGTTAGTAATGTTTCCATTTTTATCTCTGACTTTCTATCTCTTTCTTAGTTTGGTTAGTCAAGGGTTTGTCATTTTTATTTTTAAAAAACCAATTCTCCATTTCATTGATCCTTTGTGTTTTCTAGTATATATTTCATTTGTTTCTGCTGTAATGTTAATTCTTTTCTTGTACAAATTTTTCCTCTTGCTTGTATAGTTCTTGAGATGTAGTGATAATGTCATTGGAGATACTTTTGCTTTTTTCCATGTGTTGATTGCTGTGAACTTCCTTTTTAGTATGGATTTTGCTATATACCATTGGTTTTGGTGTATTTTATCATTTGCATTTATTTGAAAGAATATTTTAGTGTTCTTCTTGATTTTTCTTGGTCCATTGTTGTGTAAGAGTAAATTGTTCAATTTCCATGTATCTGTGCAGTTTCCAAAGTTTTTCTTGGTATTGATTTCTAATTTTTATTACGTGTGGTCAGAGAAGATACTGCTTGGTATGGTTTCAGTTTTTTAAAAAATTGTTGGGAGTTGTTTTATTGTCTAGTGTATGGTCTCTCCTGGAGAATGTCCCATGTCCTAATGTGAATGTGTATATATTTTGCAGCTGTTTGATGGGTTGTTCTATAGATGTCTGTCAGGTCTATTTGATCTAGGGTGCAATTTATTTATTTTTATTTCTTTCTGTGTTTTAATAGAGGGTCTCAATATGCAGTTCAGCCTGGCCTTGTGGCGATTCTCTTGCTCCAGTCTCCCAAATGCTAGGATTATAGATGTATACCACAATGCCCAGCTCTAGGGTACAGTTTAATCTGATGTTTCTTCATCCAGACAGAAGTCTGGATGATCTGTCCATTGCTGCAGATGGGTGTAAGCTTATCTCATAACATTAATGTCTTCATTTTAAATTATATTTTTAGTCTTCATACCAAAAAATAAGTGGTTTATGCACCACTATTAGAACATTCTGAATTTGTATACTGCAGTTTCTCTTAATAGTGTTATATCTTTCTGTGTTTTCTTCTTACTCATTAAGGTCTCTTGTTTGAGTTTGAAGAACTCCCTTTATTCATTTATTTATTTTGTACCAGATATTGAACTCATGACCTCGGACTTACCAGGTAGGCGCTTACACTGCTGAGCTAAATCCCCAACCTGAAGAACTCCCATTAACATTTCTTAATGGTAGAACAAGTCTGATGAAGATATTCTCTCAGTTTTTGTTTTCTCTGGGAATGTATTTCTTATCTTTATCTGAGGGATAGCTTTGCTAGGAATTTGCAGTTTTCTCCCTGCACTATTCTGATCTTTCTCTACCTAGATACATATATCCTCTAAGTTTGAGAAGTTTTTTGTTATCTCTTTGAATGAACTCTTTATCCCTTTGGCACCCTCAAATTTCTTGTGACCCCCAATAATATGCATATTTCCTTCCTTAATACTGTTTCACATTACTTTTTTCATTTTCCCCCTTTTTTTTCCATTTGTGCATTTGCAAATAGACTTTGTGTCACTCCCTCTCTCATCTCCCCACTAAGGATTAAGGGTCTGTGCACTAAGCAATATCCCCAGTCTTGCTAAGTCACTAACTTTTTACCTCAGCCTCCCAGAGTGCTGGGATTCCAGGCAGGTACCTCCACAGATGGCATCAAATAACTTGTTTTTAAGTTCACTTATTCTTCTGTGTGATCTATCCAGCTATTGATGTCTTCTATTTTAAATTTTTCCTAGTGTATTTTTTCAGGTGAAGAATTTGATTTTTT
>RJWM01003600.1:0-111329 GCA_004363535.1 Dasyprocta punctata | reverse complement strand
GTGTCCATCTTACTTGTTCTGCAAATGCTCAGTGAGTCCTTATTCCATGAAAGCACTGCTGTGTGTGTATGTGTATGTGTGTGCACGCTGGTACTAGGGATTAAACACAGACCCTTCCCATGAGCTAAATTCCCAGCCCTTTTAGTTTCTTACTGAGGCAGTCTTACTAAATCACTAAGTTGACCAATCTGGGCTTGAATTTGTGATCCTCCTTTCTCAGGCCCCTAGAGTACTGGGGTTACAGGTGTGCACTGTGACACCCAGGTGCAACCACTGCTTTAAACTTTGAGAACACAGCAGCAAAGACCCAGCCCCTGGCCTCCTGAAATTGCACTATAATGTGAAGAAAAGAAAAGAAATCACAGATGGTACTGGAGAGCTATACACAACAGCAGACAATTAAAATAAGGGTACACGAAAGAAGATGTGACTCCTTTGAGTAGCATGCCAAGGAATACTTTCAGGAGGTGCCCACAAGCAGGCTGAGACCAGATAAGGAGCCAGCCCCAAGACCCTTCAGGGAAAAGTCTCCCAGGCAAGGACACGGCTGGGGCTAAGCCTGTGACAGGAACAACCTTGGAGTAGGAGAAAAACAGAAGTAAAGCCCACTCGACTGGAGCTCACGTAGGCACTGACTGAGACATGGGGCTGGGGAAAATTACGAATTACACACATCATGGCGAGGAGTTTGTCTTTTTGCTAAGTACAGTAAAAAGTGTTTGCAAGATTGGAAGCAGGAAGTAAAATGGTTGGATCCAGCTTTTAAAACCTTAATCATTAGTCAGCATGGTGGTGTATACCTGTATTCTTTGCACTCCAAGCCACTGAGTCAGAAAAACCACTGGGTCAAGCAAAACCTGGGAAAGTTAGTGACAGTAAGGGCCTACCTTAAAATTAATTAAAATTAATGAAAGAAAAAGAAAGAAAGAAAGAAAGAAAGAAAGAAAGAAAGAAAGAAAGAAAGAAAGAAAGGGCGTTGGGGATGTACTGTGTGAAGGCCCTAGGTTCAATCCCCAGTACTTCAAAATAGGAGAAGGCAAGGAGAAGAAAAAAGAGAAGAAAGAGGAAAAGGAAGAGGAAGAAGAAGAGGAGGAAGAGTAAGTGGAGCCTGCAGCAATTCCGTGGAGACATGAGTATTGGGAGGAAGGCAGCAATTCTCTCCCTGCTTCCTGAATCCCTCCCCCACCCCCAGGCACCTTCCAGGGGAAAGCAGTGGACTGGACAGAATTTCAGAAGAGGTGGCGCTAAGTGACACTGCAGAGTCAGACAGGCCTGTGTTCAGGTCCCAGCTCTGACATCCCCTCTGCTGTTGGTTCTTACATTATTTGAGTGACTAATCTGATCCTCTCTTTCTCTATCTTAAAATGGATTTAACAGTGTCAACCTCATCCTCCTACCTCTACTGTGTACTGCTTGCATGACCAAGAGCAAGCCACTTACGCTCTCTGAGCCTCAATTTTCTCTCCTACCTAAAGAAACAACTACCGCCACTTCTCTTATAGGATGGTGGTGTGACAATTAATTGCAATTGTCAGCCTGACTAGATGAAGAGACAGGAGGGAGTTAGTAAAGCACACTTCTGGGCATGTCTGAGTGGTCATAAAGGCACGACTGTGGCACCTACGTCTGGTACCATGCCACTTCCTCTTCGAGTTGTTCCCCTGTGCTCTGCTTCCTGACCACCATGCACTGAGCACTTTTCCTTTACCATACGCTTCTACCATGTTGTTCTTCCCTTGGACTGAATCCCCGGAAACCACAAGCCAAATTAAACCCCTTCCTCCTTTAAATTGTGGTTGTCAGGTAGTGTGTCCCAGCAACAGGAACTCTGACTAATATAGTTGGGAATTTTTAAAGGCAAAATGCAAATGGGTACAAAGGTGCTTGGTCACTCTTCCAGACAGCACAGTCTGAAGAGCAAGCTCTCTGCCAGCATCTGAGTCCACAAAGCCAGGTAAGAGACAAGGATCCACTTGGGATCAAACCAGTTGCTATACCTGGCTGGAGCCAAACCCCTTTTCACAGTGTCCTGTATCTCCATCATCTCTGACTGTCCCAGATCCCACAGGGGCATGGCCATGTTCCACAGACACTCATCAGGAAGGTTTTAAAGTACCAGTGAAGAGAGGCTGGACTGCCCTGTGTGGTCTCTGGTGCAGCCCAGATGAAGAGCATTGCATTATGGGCTCTCCAGGACTAATTGAGGATGACGGGCTGGATAAGTGTATTTATAGCTGTAAAACCCAGAACTCTCTGGGTGGTGCCCCGTCCTGCTGTAAATGTCCCATACCTGAGACCCATTGGGCAGGCAGGCATGGGGGAAGGAGGTGCCCAGAGCATTAAGAGCTAGGGGACCAGATATAAATCCCATCCAGGCTTCCTCTCCTAAGCCCAGGAAATACCAGTCAATTTATATCTCATCATCTTAACCCTGCAGGTCTGGTTAATGGTTTGACCCATGTATTCTTTCCTTTTCCAAAATCTTGTCCCACTCACTCTTAATTTGATTTACTCTCCTTACTGCAGCTGCTGACTTTGGCAGCCCACTCGGCACTCCACCGACCACGGCGTGCGGGCATCATCCCGAGTGACTGCCACGGCTGCCACGGCTGCCACGGTGCAGCTGCTCCCTCCGCAAGCTGCGGAGAGGCCCACTCTCCTCACTCACCCTGGAAAAACGCCTCCCCACCCCCGCCTCTATTCACTTTCAACACCCAGGCGCACTTTGGGGCGCAGCGTGAAAGGCCAGGCTAAAAGGGACTTGTATTTTTATACCGTATTTGAGTTAGCTGTTTTATCTGGACGTGGACCTGCACAGGGAAACAAGGGGGAGAGAGAGGGGCTTTATGAACTCCAAACCAAAATAGACCATTTAAGCCGAGTGAAGTCACCGAATGTGCCATGGAAAATACTTTCAAGGCATTTTATAAATTTTGCACCCAAATATCTGCCTTGGCCAAATTGGACTAGAAGCTTTCAGATACTGTACTGAAACCTTCCATTTTTCTATGATTTTCCTTATGGCTTAAGGGACTTAAGGAAGCAATGAAAAATGTGTCCTGGAAAGTTACATGAGCACGTCACATAAGCTCGTCCTACAAACCAGCCACAGAAACTCCAGGCTCTGCAGAAGAGACCAGCTGAGAGCTCTCCGTGCTGCTCTCTCTTCCTGGGCCTGGCTGTTTTCTCTCCCCACTCTTCCCTGCCACAGTGAGTAGCTGCAGGAGCTCCTGGCCTCTGGGTTCTAGGTGTGACTTCCCATCACCTCACCGTTAACCCAGACACCAGATTCAGTCCCTCGGTGGCTCCGCTGAGCACCCCGCTGGGACTGACTCTGCTGTGTCCTTGCAGCTCACCTCCTGTCTGACGCCCAGGGATGGCGTGCGGAGTCACTGGAGCCACTGGGTCTCACCTGCATGCCTCCTTTCCAGGTCTTCACCTCCTTCCTGCTCTCAGCACCTGATTCTCAGCTCTTCCCGCACAAGCCCTGCCTGGTTACAAGGCTTCTTTGGTGCCCTGAGTATGTATATGATCTGCCTCACCTCTTTCCTTCTGTCTTGGCTAAAACTGCCGATTCATCCCAGCTCTGGCACTTGCTAACCTCAGGATTTTAAGCAAATAACTTAAATATCCCATACCACAAAACACAAATAATAATGTTTATCACATAGAGTTTTATGAAAAATAAATATAAAAATACATATAAAACTCTCAGCACAGTGACCGGGCATTATGCATTTCAGTAAATATATGATGTTAGGTTGTATAGTGTTTAGCCAAATAAATACCTAAGTGTAACTCTATCATTTCAACTATATCACAAGCTTCTTAGAATGAAAACATCGAATTACCATCCTTCCCAGAAATAAACAGCATATGTTTGTGCCAGCTGTCATGCTCATGGCTTTGTTTGTGATGGTTCATTTCATGTGTCAGCGCATCAAGGCTACAGTACCCAGTGTCAATCAAACATGAATCCAGGTGTTGCTGAAGAGCTACTTTGGAGATGTGCTTTACCTTGATTATCAGTAGATTTTGGAAGCAAAGGAGCAAATCCTAAGCATCTGGGTGGGTCTGACTCAGGCTATTGAAAAGTAGCAGGGTAGAGCTGAGATTTCCCAGGAGCAGAAATCCCATCAGTGGACCGACCGCATGTCTGCTACTGCCTGAGAGTTCCCACACATCCTGACCATGGACTGTGAATTTGGCTGGAAGATCACACAAGGTCCTGAGCCAATTCTTTTCTTTCCCACAATTCATTCTCTCTTTCTCTCTCTCTCTCTCTCTCTCTCTCTCTCTCTCTCTCTCCCTCTCCCTCTCTTTCTCTCTCTCCCTCTCAACATGCATGTATTTATAAATAGATACAAACATATGTGTACTGATTGTGTTTCTCTAACTGTTAGAGTAGTAATGCCCTATTTATGTATCATCATCAGCATCAGTGTGTGATGGTTAATTTTATGTGTCACTTTGCCTGGGTCATCTGAGAAGGTAGTTTTGGATGAAATTAACTCCTAAATCAGCAGACTGGTAAAGCAGATTGTGTCTGTAATGTGGATGGACCTCATGCAATCAGGATTTGATGGGCTGAAAAGCACAAAAGATTGACCTCCTCCTAGTAAGAGGAAACTGGACCAACAGGTGGCTTTCAGACTTGAACTACAGAATTAGCTCATCCTTCAGCCCCCAGCCTGAAGCCACACTTTTTAAGATTTTAGGTTTCCTAGTTTCATAATTGCCCAAGTTAATCCTTTAAAGATAAATATTTCTCTCTGTACACACATATCTTATTTGTTCTGCTTCTCTGGAAAACCTGGACTAATACATAGCATAAGACTGCATACTGATATTGCAACTGCTATCATGATTGGTGTCAGTATTAGTACAAGTATTAGCATTGATGTCAGTGAAAATACAAGCACTGGTTTGGTATTAGTAGTTTCATGATTAGGATTAGGATTTGGATTAGTATTAATATCCCAAAGCCAGCTAGTCAGTGGGAAACGTCTTTGACATCGAAATTTAAATTACGACCTGTGAAATAGAAATGCCTTATTTTTCTCAATCCCCACCCAAGCCTAGAGGCTCATACCTGGAAGGCATTCCATCAACATTTATTCATCCAAAGTTGAGTAAACCAGAAGATGTGCAAAATCCAATTTCCTCCCGGTAGGGAAAGTTTAAGGAGATGGACACTTTAGAGATTTTCCTTCCAACTGAGCATGTTCAGGAGTTCACAGTGAGTCCATTAAAATAGTTTTCACTGGAGCAGAGAAAAGTCCATGAAGCAAGAACACATTACGGATGAGAGTCATCACCCATATGTGTTGTAGGTCAGCTATTAAAAGGATAAATGTTCCACGCAGGAAACATCTGAAAAAGTACATTATGGATGGGCTTCCTAGAAGGAGGAAAATGGTGCCCAGTGTGAGGCAGGGCTGCTCCCAGCCATCAGCAAGAAATAGCCATGTGGGTGCTTGCTGTGGCAACACATGTACTACACCAACAGCTACGCGAGCCCCTGTCTGTGATAACACAGAAACACCCTGTCCCTTTCAAGTTTTGTCTTCTCAAGCTGGGTTCTTTTGAACCAGAAACTTGCTGTTGGTGTTAACAAGGTCTATGGTAAAATTAATTTATTATGCACCATCTGAGAACCCATGAAACAACTCTCTCCCAACTATCGAATTAAATTGCAAGTGCAGCGAACAAAGACCACATCGTGACTGATGTTAGCCACTGCCCTTGAGAAATCTGTCTTTCTCCTAGACAGCAGGGAAGAAAGGAGAAATCTAACAACTGTGAAGCACACTTTATGCTTTAGGCAGGTGACTCCCATCTCGTCTCACAAAAGGAGCCGACCTGCTGCACCTTTCACATGATTCCCAGGCCAAGAGCACCACTTCCTCCACCCCAGCTCTTTATTCAGAGGGTCACATTTGTGGGGGATCAGGGTGTGGCTTTCAACCATACCTGGCATTCAGAAATTATCTAAGATTAGAGTTGTAATATTTAGCAAATAAAAGTGCCAATTTTGTATTTCAGGAAACAATGAATAATTTTAGTGAACATACTCTGAAATTTTTGAGGCATATTCTCATTGAAGTTATTGTTTATCTGAAATATAGATGTAACTGGACTTTCTATGTTTTATCTGGCAAAACTCTCTGAAACACCTTACTATTGTCTCTGCCTCCTCTGTAGGAATTCTGTCTTCACCATTCCAGGATGCTCCACAGTTACACAAGTGTGCACAGTCTTTCACCCACACTGTCTTACACATGTGCACACATTTCCGTGCTTTTTTCCTTCTGGCCATTCCTTCCTGTCCTTTCAGGTGCTCTGTGTTACATTAGACCTGTTATCACCCAACCCAGTGGAGTGATTGAGATAGTATTTGTTTTGCTGCTGTGTATTTCTGAATATTCAGAAAGAAGCAGCACTGTTTATATTTAGGTCTCTGTGCTTTCCTTCTCTCCCCAAGTTCCCCACACCTCTGGGTCCCCTCAACTCCCCGTTGGACCCAACTCAGAAAGTGCTTGCAGGTGCTGATGTCCCTTCGGGCTTCCCTGAAAGTCTCCACTGAGGACAGGGCAGGCAGCGGGTGTTAGGGGTGGGGGGAGCTCTTTGGAAGAGGCAAGATCATCACCAATCTCTGGGACAGATTAGAGGAACAAACTATAGAGAAATGGTTGAAGCGGCCCTTCCAGCCTCGGCATTGGCACATCTAACCCTTCCACCTGGGAGTCTCTTCTTCCACTGGCTCCCCTGCATGCCTCGTCCTGCCTGCGGGCAATCTGTGTCCCCAAATCCCCACCGATGTGCATCCTGAGTCCCTGGAGTTTTCTTTTCAGTACTCAGCACAAAGCTGGGACCTGATTTATAGCTGGCACCTGATAAATCGTGGGACTGAGAGGAGCTCAGAGATTGAGCAGTAAGAGAGTAAAGCCTCCTCCTTCCCAGTCTGAGGCTAGGTGTTAGGACCTCTAAAGAGTGCAGGTGTCCAGACACAGGTATTGCTAGGGCTAAGCTGAGTCCTGCACTTAACAGTGATACTGAATCACTAATGTCTCCAGGGGGCCCCCAGACTATGTGCCTTGTCAGGTCCACAGTGTTTCCCAAACTGTGCCTTCCACAGATGACTCCTGGGATGGTATTAAGATTCCAGGAAGGAGGAAGCAGACCCAACAATGACTAGGTGAAACAGAATTTTCTGCCAGCACAAGAGGTGGGGTCTTGAGGAAAGATTGATGGACTTAGAAAAACTAACGGTACACGACATTTGTTGAAGAAGCAATTAGTAAAGTCTGTACCACTTAAATTATGTACCTGTCAAAATACGTGTTTCTATGTAAATAGTAAAAATAGTGTTTGCATGGTGTCCTACTTGCTATCAAAGTGACTCTGGGCAAGTCACCTCTCTGATCAGGAAGTGCTTCATCTCTAAAAATCAGTCCAAATATGTTAGATTATGCTGCAGAAAGAAATAGTCCCCAAACCTCCACACCCTGAAGTAACACGGGGATACTTCCTAATCACATGTGAGTCAGCACGGGAACTTTGCTCGTGTCATTAGGAGTTCAGCTAATGGGGCATCCTCATCTCATGCATCCCTGGGATCCTGTCTTAAGGGACGTGAACCCTGGACAGGCTCTCAGGTGCCCCCAAGCACCCTGCCCCAGAGTCACACACACCATGGTAGCTAATGACCCATGGCCAGAACTAGACCCAAAAACCTTCCCTGTCAAAGGATTAAAGAGGGCGATGATATCACGTGCTCAGAAGAGAAAAGGGCAGGAAATACTAGGAAAAAATCCTGAGGACAACCATGGGGTAGGATGGGGTGATACACATGGAGTGTTTATCATGGCGCCTGACATCTAAAATGCACACAAATACATGATCATGGCAGTGCCTTATGTTCACATCCTGAGAGTTTGTGGGACAACTGAGAATCATCCTGCACCCAACCCTCAGTAATGAAGGTTGTTGATTGAATTCAAGGAGCACTTACTGTGTTCCAGACAATAGATAACCCTTCCTGTCTTCAGGAGGGATAGGAGCATAAAGCTACATAATTTCAGTGTGGTTTCATTCCCATACCTACCCAAACTTCTATCACCAATATTTATAAAGGCCTTTTATGTTCTAAGGTCACTCTTCCTGGCCTTGGGGAAACAGCAGTGAAATCAACAGTGAGTCCCTGCCCTCAGTGAACTTACACCCTAAGGGAAGATGAGAAGGCAGAAGCTAAACACATACAGATACAGAAAATTTCCTGTCTTAGTACTGACGAATGGTGTTGCTGTGAACAAGATACCCTATGATATACAAGATAGAAAATGAATCCTTGGGGGTGGGGAAGGGCAATGGGTTTCTTAGTAAAATAAAGAAAGCCTGCCCAGGTGGTGCCTTAATGACAAGGAGCAGATTTAGAAAGAGCTAGGAGCAAGAAAGTACAGACAGCAGAGAGTGAAATGAGAGGTCTGTGTTTAAGAATCAGAAGCACAGCCAGTGTGGCTGGGTCCTACTGTACAAGTCAAAGGCCAAGAAAATTGAGTCAAATATGAAAGCATACTCTTTCTGGCCAGGGTAAGGAATTGAGACTTCATTTACACCATAGTAGAGTACAAGTTCTGAACAGGTGGGGTAGAACTTGAGAAATAGCAATGCTTTAGCCGAGTTTGAGATCCTTATAAGGCAGCTAAGCAGAGTCATCAATGACTGGATACTGAATCTGCAGTTCAAAGGCAAATTCAGACCAGATACCCAAACTGAGAGGCATTAATACATGAAGTTGAATAAAATGTCTTTTCAGGGAAACTTGAATAGTCTCTCTGGTGCTCAAGCTAAAAAATTCAAAGTTGTTGAAATGAAATAATTAAGGAAAGGTTCCAGTTGAAAAAGAGTTCCCTTGGTCAAATCAGTGCAAAGTCAGACACTCTGCTGTTCCAAATAGTAAATACAAAACTTCTGAAAAGAAACATGGAAGATAGTGACTATGGGGTTACTGTGAAAGCATGAATTTCAAGAAGGAGAAATTTTCTTTAAAAAGGAGAAATTCCATAATCTGAAGATGAACTGTATCCATCGGGATAAGGTACATTCTGCTGTGACAACAACCAACACTGAGATATCAATGATTTTTAAAAGGCAGAAATACATTTTTTATATACACTGCATATATATCAAGGGTATTCACAGGGCTCGGCTCATTTGGGTCCCGCTGGGGACCAGGCTGCTGGAGTACCCGCCTTCCCAGAGGAGCCAGAGGCAGGGAGGAGAGCACAGGAAGGCCTCACAGCGTCGCAGAAAGGAATGTGCCAGTTGAGAAAGGATACGCACCCCTTCTACTACAGCCCACATCAGGCACAAGGTACAAAGAAGCATACTCCCACTGCATCCATTTCCCTGAGTTCCTGCCACTTGCCCCTTTTGTCTGCGTGTTTTCAGTATAAACAGCCCTCAAAACATTCAGGATTGGCACAACAGAAAGACACAGCTTAGGATCACACAACTCATGATACTGTTTCATGCTCCCAACGAACCCCTACTAACTAATTTTTATCCTCCCTATTTTGCACACATGAGTGGGAAGCCCACGAGATATTTGGGGGCACACGGAGAGTACCACAACGAACAGGCACAGAAGCAAAGACTTCAGGCCAGATTCAGCCCCAAAGCCATTCTTATTCTGTCCACAACACCACAGTGCCATTTACAGCCTTCTGCTTTCTCTGTAAAGTGAGTGAGCTCTTTTATTCTGGCTGAACCCAAAACAGGAGAGGGTCACTTTCAACACTTTGAATCAGAGAGAAAGAATACATACAGCAAATGTTGAATAGGCTCAATTTTCTTTGGTGGTCATTGTCATCTGTGGACCCAACAAAGTAAAAGAATGAAACAGGGGAGATAAGAGGCCTCTGATCTCACCGTGGAAGCTCATGCTTGTCTTTAAAGATGCTTCACGGATTCAGACATCTGTAGGCCTGCTCAGTCTGGCACTCATATATCATGGAGTTGAGTCCTTATGAACCATAAAACGGTTTTCACTTGTCCATCCCCAGTGTTATTTGTGGAAATATGTATCAGAGAGATGAGAAAGTGATTATATATTTTTTTCTTCAAATGGTCCCAATAAGCAGTCCATTGCATTTCCCTGTTAGGGCAGCGAACTGTACCAGGTTTCAAGTTGCTGCCAGTCGGGATTGCCTTCATACAGAACCTCGAACAAGTTCAGCTTTCTAAGTTGGTCATGTCTACCCATGAAGTATTTCCTGACACCTTGCTGCAATTAATGTGCACGCCAATTCAAACCTGAATCTTATGAGAAAAGGTTGAATCATTTGACCTGAGTCACCTGTGACATATTCTATTCTGTCATTTAAAAAAGTCCCATTTCTAAATTGTCAGAGATGCTAAAGTCTGAAAAAAAGCCTTCAATAGAGTTAAATTCCCAGCCCAAAATGGGACAGACTGTAGAAAAGATAAAATAAGGTTATAAAGCTATTACTTATAAGCAATGGAAACTAATTTCTTTACTTCCCATCCCTACAAGCAGGTCATTTTAGCTACAGTCTACACATTAATAAAGTAGGGCTAGAAGAATAAATGAGCCCAAACTGAATACCTCATCCAAGGCAGCTGTCTTTCTATCATGAGACCGACCTATCAGATGTTCGTACTGAGAAAACATCTGTATAATATGAGTAGGGTCAAATCTGACGAGCACCGGCAAGTCATTCCATATGAGAAAGGAACTGAAGTTTAGATACTATCACACAGCAGCTCCTTTGCTTACAGAAGAGGGAACTGAAATCCGTGGAGCTGAAGTGATCTATTCTAGCTCCCTGGATTTGCTAATAAAGAAGCCAGACCTGATCCCAAGCTCTTCTTGAGAGTTAAATAGATCCACTCCCAGAAAGGGCTGCAAATTGTTCCCAGCTGTCACCGATTAGCATGTGGGCTTGGATATTTCCCAGCTTTTTGGGCCTAGGTTTCTCATCTGGCAAATTAAGATAGTAAATATTTACCTCACTGACCTAGCAGGAGCGTGAGAGGAGATGATGTTCCTATAACACAGCATCCAACATCCTAGGGACAGGTGAAAATAACAAGTCCATCAGCACACTAGATTAAAATGGTGTCACAGGGAGTCTTCCACCTGTTTTTCAGGTCCCTGCATCCAGCAGAGGGCACATATCAGGCAGTCAAATATTTGATAAATGAACCTGTCAATTAGACATGTGTCAACTGCCCAGGACAGGGGCTGATTGTTATAAGTCTATTATACATCTCCCCAGTTTTCTTCCAGTTATAACTGAAGATCCATGCCCTTTACATTCTGTAATTCTGCCCCAGATGCTCAGCTGTAAAACTCCATCTGCGTCATTGGCCAACAGTGTAAGAATAAGTTTATATAGAGGCAGGGCCAGGAATTTGGCTCAGCGGCTTAAGCACTTGCCTGGTAGGTGCAAGGCTGTGAGTTCAATCCCTGGTGCCACACAAACAAAAAATTAATATAGAGGCTTCAATTACAAAAGTATTTAAAGCACATTAATCTAGTGTATGCTTTTCATGTAGTAACAATTATTCAAAACAGGTCAATCTAACACAAATATTTTGAAGTTAACTAGCATTTATTTTTTATCTTTGTAATAAGCGACCAGTGCCAACCCCTCATACTCATGACTGCCACAGGTTACTCTACTACAGCTCTCTCCACCTGCCAGTTTATCTCTAACTCCAATGCTGTCCAAAAGATCTGGCTATGATGGCATTCCACATGGAATCCTCCGGGTCAGTGGGGCTTTCCCTGAGTTTTCTTAAGAATCTCAGTCTGTGCCCCCACCAGCTCTTAAGTCTTTACAGACCTGTTATGTGTTTTTTTGAATATGACTCAAGTCATTTCACATCAACCTACCTTCTAAGTTTCTCCAGGTCAAAGTTTCTTCCTTCCCCTCTTAGTGTGCACCATAGTTTGAATAGCAAACAGATTCCAACCCATGAAAGAACTCTGTTGGTAGTGTTGTGTGGGGCTTCAGAAAGCAAGAATCAGAAGCAAGCTTAGCAGAAAAGTACAGTGACTGATCAGCAATGTCTATCATGAAGACAGAACATGAGAAAGGAGAAAGGGGAAATTATACTGACTCTCCCTGAATGAAGATTAGCTTTTGTAGTAGCCAGTTTTCCACTACTGGGACAAAATCCCTGTAATGGTTGATATGTTGTGTCAATTTGAAAAGTTTAGAAGCTTAACTAACTCAGCAGTTCTACATCTTAGGGTGTAGAGGTTATTCCCTCTACACCCTAAGATGTAGGGTGTATGTGGCTATTTAAGTTCTAGGATGTTGTCATGGTTGATACATTGTGTCAACTTGAGAAGTTTAGAAGTTTAACTAAGTGACTCAGCAGGGGACCAGGGTCCTCACTTTGTAAACATCCTGAGCCTGTGCAAGAGGAGGGCATGGAGATGGTGTGAGTACTACACCCTCCTGAGGGCAGGTAGCCTGAATACAATATAAGGGAGGAAAAGAGGCTTGCTCCCACATCCCAGTTTGCTCTTGTTGCTTTTCTGTCTTCTGCAGCTATGAACTGTTGCTCCTCTGCCATGCCACCCCACCTTGGAGCCAGTTGATATGGATGGAAACCTGCACAAATTGTGAGCGAAATGAACTTTTCCCTCTTTAATCTTGGGTGTCAGGTATTTTGTCTCAGAAACAAAAGAAAAGTATGCAAGACAGTACCCAGGAATATGAACACCCTTTCCAGTCATATCCCTGGTTATCTGCCTGCAATTAAACCCCATCTTTTAACTGCACATTCAGCTATAACTCATCAATGCATTAATCCACCAATGAGTATAGCATCATCAATATCCACTGTCCTCTGGATACATGAGACTTTTGCTAGACTTTGGGGGATTTTAGATCTAAACCATAACAGCCTAGAACTAAATACATAGCTCATAAATCAAACAATAATGTAGTGTTACCATTGTCACCAAATCTCAAGGACAACCCTTATGTGCACACACAGTTATGCCTCAGTAGTGGTTAATCTTACAAAATGGTGATCCAGAAATCAACTCTCCTATTTTATAGATTATTAAACTGAGATATAAATACCCTACATCGATGGTCAAAGGATATTTAGGTGGAACTAACTGTTAAGAATATAAGTAAGTCACTGTCATTGTACATTGGCAATCTGATTTGTTGCAAAAAAAAAAAAAAAAAGAATTTTGTTTAGTAGACCAGTAGTACCTGGTCTTTATCTAGTTAACTGTGCAAAAAAATTGAGAGTTTAAAAAAAATCATGAAACTTTTTTTTTCTTCAGAGAAACATGGGAAGAATATCAATTGGAAGAATTCAGCCCCTCAGAGGTTCTCATCTTACCATGGCAGTATTCTAACAGATTTCCCTTCTCATCTCTATCATGAATGCTTTGTTCAGCTTCCTATCATGAAAAAAAGAAAAAAAAACAGGAGGGAGAAAATGCAATGAAAAGTTCAGGACTGAAATTTAAACTGTTGTGAGTGTGTGCTATGTGAGTGATCTCAGGGACCAGGCAGGATGGATCGGAGCCAGGGATACCTCATGGCTCCACCCTGGGCAACAGGCACTGGACACATCCAGCCTGAACCCCTGGTGCTTCATTCTCCCTGGGAGACGTTCAGTTTCCCAGAAATGAAGTGCTCACTCCCAAGGGAGCCTCAGGCTCTGCCTGCCTGTAACTGTACACCCTCAGTTTTATTTCCTGGTCTTGTGGGTGCAACACTTCATACTTAACTGTGAGAAATTGAAATGTGTACTAGACAAAATAAATTATTTCCCAAAGGTGATATATTCCAAAAGAAAAGATCTACATGACATAGCTTCTAAGTATCTATTATTTTTTTCCTCCTGAGAACAAAGGGGATTAGACAAAACATTTACCAATAGATTAATTAAAATTAATCATAGCTACCATTTATTGGCTACAGTGTCTGGCAATACATCAAGAAATTTACAGGCACTCATTAATTTAAGCTTCATGTCTATCCCATGAGATGCTTCTTTTACCCCTATTTCACACACTGAGAGGTAAATGACTTGTCCAAGATCACACAGGGTCAGACTGAAATAAGAAAGATGAAACATTTGTGTGTGGGATTCAAGGAGACTCTTACTCTGAGTTGTGCAAATGCAGGTCATCACTTGAGTGTGAGCACCACCTTAAAATTCCCATCCAAGTCTCCCTCCCCTCACCCTGGCCCTGGCTCACTCCCCACCCAACTCACACACAGCACTGGTAAAATTGGAAGTCATTATTGGTCCACCCAGTACCAAAACCCTAAATCATAACATCTGTCCTTTTCTACTGACATTCATCCTTTTCTAGTGACAAGTAACTCTACCTGTGAAATTTTGCTCCAAAGGACAATTGTCCTTGAGACTTAAGATTACTGAAGGGCTGTCTCAGCCACATGTGCCTGGGAGAGTAGCAGAAGAAGTGTGTCATAGCCACATCTTCATATATGTCTATGCACACGTACACACTCTAGCACACACATCAACATCCCCAAAGGCACTTTCCTGACAAGCAGAACCAGATAACTGTATCCAAAATATCAGACATCACAATCTAACTCAATATCCTAAAAGAAAAAACCAGTTTTGTAACTGTTCTAAAAACCAAACAGGAAAGTACAAAAAAAAAATCTTTGCTACTTTAAACCTAAATTACTGATTGATTTGTTCTGGAACAAAAAGTATAGAGCACAAATTACATCAGTATAGAAACCGAAACCAAAACCAAAACCAAAACCAAACTTATGATTGAATGCTATGCCCGGTTCCCCAGGCTTGCTTTAAGTCATAAACTTCTAATTGCTCACTAGGAGTAGGATAAAACATGTTCCTTAAAAGCAATAATTTGACTGCCATGAAGTTCAGCACCATTTCTGTGGATCAGTGGCAGGAGACAAGTTTTGTCTTTCGCATGGTAGGAAAGATTCCTCCTTGACCTGTTAAGGAATGGAGAAAGGACGTGTGGGAATTCCAATCCTGAGTTCATCAAAATTGCTCCAATTATGAGAGATGTTACCAAAAATGGCTCTCTTCCCTTGCCAGCCACAATTTTCCATCGTAATTTTCATTTTCAACTAAAAAGTATTTTTACCAAAAGGAAAATGATGTATTTACTCTGAAAATGAGTATCAGCCAGATGTTGGACATGATACCAGGCCTTTGTGTCCTAATTGAGTTGTATATATCTATCAGAAACTAATGATATCTGAAGATGGTAAAGGGAAGGCATGAGAAGATACAAAACTTCCATGTGCCAAAGAGTATAGAAAATGTCTGTCTTAGTTACTGTTCACTCTTTGCTGAGACAAAATACCTGACACCCAAAATGAAGGAAGGAAATGTTTATTTCTCACAGTTCTTGGGGGTTTCAGTCCATATTTAGTTGGCTCCAAGGCAGCATGGCATGATGGGGCAGCCATTCATGGTGGTCACCAAACAGCAAGGCGAACTGCAAGAGATAGAGAAAGACACGCCTTCCTTTCACCCTTTCACTGCATGTCGGCTCCACTCCTAGGCAGGTGCAGCACTCACATCGCCAATCCCAGCACTAGACAATGAACCAGTCATGAAAACACCAGACTCAGTCCCATCCATGCCACGACTACATGAAACTGGGGGAACACAGGATCAAACCCATACAATGTCGAATACCAAAATACCAAAGATTAGTCAAGCAAAATTGATAGTAATTTGGCCCTTAAATTTCTAATACTGTGTTTAGCTGACTTTATAAAAACAATGAATCATGATATTTAAATTAGAATTTCTCGTTCGTATTTTCATCTTCTGAGCAAAGAATTAGAGAATGATGAACTTGTGTAGTCTGCAAGGTGATGTTTTGTATCTTTGAGTAGAAATGTAGACTCTTAGTTCCAACTCTACAAGATGAATTGGAGATTGCATTGTAATGAGATCACCAGGTGACTCATGTGTGTGTGTGTGTGTTTGTGTAAGTGTGGGAAGCACTACAGTGTCTTTAAAAGTAGAGGAAAAATAAAGGAGACAATAAAAAATAATCCTGATCACTGCCATTAGTGAAGTGTTGACACTGTGCTACACAGTACTAGGCCCTTTTCCACATACTGTCCTCCAATCTTTGCAGTGACCTGAAAGGAATATATTATCATTACCATTTTACAGATGAGGAATTTGACATTCAGGAAAGTTACATGACTTATCAAGCATCTTTACTTAACATAAGGAAGAGCTAAGATATCCAAAACTAACACTACCTACTAAGTCATATTGCCTTTGAATGGGCTTTGAAATGTCCTTAGAATAAAGAATCCATAAACTTTCTAGAATAACTTGGATACAGTGATGTGATTGTTGAACCCATGAAGAAAATATCACATCTTTCTCTAGTTCTGAAGTCTTCCCTATGTGAACAAAACTCTCTTCAAAACTTCACTAGATACAGACATTCTTCACAGTTAAAAAGAAAACTCCCTGTTCCACCCCCAAATCACAGACCATTAATGTAATCAAAATATTATAAACTATTAAATAAAGTGGGAGCAGAAAAAATCACTTCAATGTACCAAGCCACTGAAAATTGAAATTTACTTATTTCATGAAGCAGTTAATAATATCAGAATCAATATCATCAAGACTGAGAAAGTCTCAGCCACTTAAGACATTTGCCTATACCTCCAACCATGAGCTTCTCAGGGCAATGAAGGCCTCTTTTTCATTTTTTTAGAAACTAGAAACCCCTAGTCAGAAACTTTTTCAAACCTGTAGTTACTAAACCAGGGCACATATCACACAGCCAGAGCCCAATAAACATTTATTGAGGAACAAAAGAATGAACATATTAAATACGTTTTCAATACCTAAATCTTCACTTACACAAAAATATTAATGAAACCCCAATAAACTGATACATTATCCTAGCTTTTAAGGGAACAAAAGTGAAAGACACTACTCCTGAGTTTAATTTCATAAATTTAGTAAGGCATGGTAGATTGATCGTAGGTTTTGGACCATACACAACAAAGAATGCATCCTATCTGTGTTGCCAAGTCTGCTTGTAGAGCTTGGTTTCATCATGTATGAAATGGGGGAAATACTGGTAGAGTCATTATTAAGAGTAAGACAATGTACATAAAATGATAACTACATGCTTGTCATGTGATATAAGCTCAATAAATATTTTTGCAATAATAATGCTTATCATAAAATATTTTTAATCCTTATTAAAGCAATCTCAGGCAAAAAGAATAAAGCCAGAAGTATCACACTACTGATCTCAAAATATGCTACAAACCTACAGTCCTCAAAAGAATATGGCACTGCTATAAAAACAGACCAAAAGATCAGAATAGAGAGCCCAGAAATAAACCCATGCTTTTATGGCAAACTGATCTTACACAAAGGTGCCAAGAATATACAATGGGCAAAGAATATTTTCTTCAAAACATGGTGTTGGGAAAGCTGGATATCTGCATGCAGGAAAGTGAAATCAAATACTTATCCTACCTTATATATAGAAATCAGACCAAAATGGATTAAAAATTTAAACACAGGCCTGAAACCACAAAACTACTAGAAGGGAACATAAGAAAAAAAACTCCTTTATATTTGAGCAAAAAACATTGGGGGATATTAATCCAAAATTACAGGTCAAAATCAAAAAGTAAAAAAGATACATGGGTTTGACCTTAAACTAAAGGTTTCTGCACAAAAAAGCAAACAACCAACAGAGACAACTGAATAAAAAAAGATGTTTGTAAGTCATACATCTGGTAAAAGGTTGATATTTGAAATATATAAGGAATTCAACTCAATAGCAAAAAATAATAATAAATAACCAATGACAAACTAGGCAAAGGGTTTTGACTCATATTTCTTAAAAGATGACATTATGAATAACCAAAAGGTACATGGAAAAATGTCCCTCACTAGCCATCAAGGAAATACAAGTTAAAAACCACAATATATCATTTCACATCTGTTAGAATACATTTTGTCTAAAAGAGAAAAGATGACCAGTGTGGCAATCATGCGGGAGAAAGGGAATCTTTGTACAATGTTGGTGGTTGCAAATTAGTCCCAATCATTATTGAAACAGGTTGGTTATTTTTGAAAAGATTAAAATGTAGAACTACTATGTGGTCCAGAAATTTTACTTACAGGTGTTATCCAAAAGAAATGGAACATTGTGCCATGAGATAGCCTCACTCTGTTATCACTGCAACATCTTTCACAATCGCTAAAAGAATCTAAGTGTCCACCAGGTAAATTGATAAAAAAAAAAAAAAACATGGAATACTATTCAGCCTTTACAAAGAAAGAAATCCCATCATTTGCAAAAATATAAATGAATCTGGAGAATATTATACTAAGTAAAGTAAAATAGGCACAGAAGGACAAATACTGCATGACTCTCCCATATGTAGAATCTAAAAATGTCACATTCATACAAGAAGAAAGTAGAACGGTGGTTACTAGGGATGGGATAGGAAATAATGAAATGTTGGTCAACAGTTTATATGAATAAGTTCTGGAATACTTATTGTACAGCATAGTGACTAAGTTAATAATACTCTTTTATGTACTTGGAAATTTCTGAAAGAGTAGATTTTAAATGTTCTCACCACAGAAAAGTTGTATGGGGCAATTATTATGTTAATTGCTTGATTTAATCACTTTATAATTTATACAGATATCAAAATATACTGTATCCCAGAAATACACAACTTTCGTTTTCAACTGTAAATAAATATGTGAATAAATAAACAAATGCTAGGATTCCATGTTCTTCACAAATTAATTCTCTTGCTAAGGTGAACTCACTTTCACAGTGGCCTCCTATGATAGTTAATTGTGGTGTCAACTTGAAAAAGAAACACCTAGCTGACTAGTTTAGCACAGTTCTGGGTGTATGGATGATGGACGTACTAAGAAGGAAAATGCACTGTGGGCATCAACCAACAGGCTTGGAGCCTAGATGGAATAAAAAGGGAAAGAAGTGAGTCTGGCTTCTAATTCTCCAGAAGAGCTCCAGTTTCCCCCATTGCCTCAGACACCCATCTTCAGGTTTCCACTGCAGGCTCTTCAGCCTTTCAACAAATATCCTTCAGTTTTCCAATACAAACTTATTCAGTGAGCTCCAGGCCTTCAGTCTTTGACTGGATCCTCTGACTCTCCATCACACAGATGCCATTTTTTCATTCTTCCATATCTGACTTTTCAGGTGGCCATTGTAAGCTTACCTTGTAAATCCAATATATGTCATATATATTTATATTATATTCTCAGGATATATTTATAATATATTAATCTGTCCCTCTAGTGAACCCTAACTGATAGCCTTCCCTCTAGAGACTAAAGCAACAGGAACTCAAGGGGAGAAGAGGGACTAACATCTCAAATGTTACCCAGAGATCCTGGCTTGAAAGTAGCAAGGAAGCCTGGGAAAAAACAAAGGCAGACTAAATGTAAGAAGTACAGTGTCTCACTCCACGTGTAGAGTCTCCTGAAATGGGACTACAGCAACAGAATAAGTGGCCCTACATAGACCTGCTATTTCCAAAAGAAACAAACCTTCCTTCCCAATACATTATCACAGTGTTCCAATGGGTTTAGGGTATGATTCTGCAGTGGGAAGCTACCAGACACCTTTGAAATGAGAACTTGGCTAAATGACTTACTAATACTCTGGTACTTTTTCTCCTCTACAGCTCCTTTCAAGATAAAACAAGCCAACATAACTAAATCATAAGAGATCAAGAAAAACAATCACAAGGAAGTAACCTTCGCCCTTCATGTGCTTTCAACTGTCTCACACAACTACGAAGATCTCTATGTTATAAGCATGTACTGTTTTCAGGGATCCCAAAAGCAAGTTGCAGGAAATAATAACCATCAAGGCCCTGATGTTGTATTTTTTAATCAAGCTCTAGCTATAAGTGCGCCTCTGGTGTCACACTGACTCTACCCATCATGAGCTATGTGACCTAAACTATTTACATCTCCATACCTCAGTGTTACCAAATGTGAGGAAAGCAATTATAGACAAAACAAAATAAAGGCTGCCTTCTTGGAATAGGAGATGGCGATCAGGGAAAGGCAATTAGAAGAGGAGGGCAGAGGGACTAAAAATGCTTAAGATGTGTTAGATGTATTTACCACTTCCCCAAAATGAATCAATACAAAATATACATTGAATGTTTAAATTCAAAAGAACTTGTTACAGTAAGAGATAATTGCCATCGACTCCTCTCAAAATACTCCCCCTAGCTTTGAACACACTTGGCCTATCATTCTTGATATTTTTCTGGGTTCTAAAACTCCTCTTTTTGCAAATTTCTACAAAAAACACAGCGAATGCTGCTTATATGTGCCATCAACAGATAGGCAGCCTCGTAAGAACATGATAGTGCATCCTTATCAACCTTATTCACCCAGCACCCTGCAACTTCACCTCTTCCCTAAGGTCAAGATGAGCACGAAACATAAATGTGTGGAGTGGATTTCAGACATTAAGGCAGTGTGACAGCTCAACTAAACACACACGCACAGACACACACACACACACACACACACACACACACACACAGACTTCCAGAATTGCTTTCAGAAAGTGACAAGAATAATGGGGTAAGTGATTAGAAGCAAGGAAGGGGGTATTTTGAGGGGGATTAATGGCAATGAGTCTTTTTACTGCAATAATATTTTCATTTAACCACACTGTATTTTTCCATCCACCTCGCATCACGTATTGCAACCATAAAGTAATTCAGTTTTGTTTTAAAAAATTAAAAAGTGAAAAGAAAATGTGCAGTTCTTTTGCCTTATTTTCAAGAGCTGGATGACTTTTCTGCACAACTTCCCAGCGCTATTGTGAGTACTAAAGGTACTAACCCATGTAACATTCTTAGAACAAGATTTGGTGTGAAATAAATGTCATGATCCTTAACCTTTCTTCTTTTTCTATGTGACCTGTTTTCTCACCTGTTAGATTTGGTAAGCAACAGTGTCTTTAGTGAGAGAATGGTATAAAGACCTTAAACATTAAGACATAAATTAGCATAGATCAATACACAGAGAAGCAGTTCAGTGCACCTTCAGTGAAGAAATGTTGAGTACCTGTACTGCAAATCAGTGGTCCAGGGTGGAGAAACAAAATCCAGCACTTCCCCCTCCATCCAACCCATGGCCTTCTATATCTCTAGCAAAGACAGAGAGAAAATACTATGGATTGAATTGTTCTGTTCCCTAATATTCATATGTTCAAGTTATAACACCTGTGTGACTGTACATGGGAGATAGGACCTTTCCTAAAAGTAATCAAACTCAGACAAAATCATAAAGGTAGGACCCAAGGATAGGAAGAATCATGAGAGCTCACATTTTCCCGAAGCACTGAGGAGAAGCCACATTAACACCCAGCAAAAGGACAAGGACACGTGCAAACCTGGAAGCAAAAAATCTCACCAGAACCCAAATGGGTCAGAATCTGATCTTGAATCTCCAGCCTCCAGAACTGTAGGAAATAAATGTCTATTGTCTGAACTTCCTGTTTTGGGGCATTTTGCTATAGCAGCCCAAGTTGACTAAGACAGATGGCCATGCACAGCAGAGGGGTTACAAGGACCAATGACCAATGCCCCATTCGAGGAGGAGTCATTCTCCACAAACTCCCACCTCCTCCCAGAAAGCACAAGGAAAAACAGCCCTGCCTGAGCGAGGCCAGAGAGCAGGGCAGGTGGACGCCAACAGAATGATGCCTCGTATACCTCTGCCCGCAGAAGCCAGAGTTGGTCCCTGGAATGACAACAAGGAGACTAGAGTCAGAGTGGCTGAGGAGATGCCGACCGCCTCTCCATAGTCAGAACAGCAGACAAAGATTTTTAAAGTCATCTTCTCTTCAAGTTATTCTCTCTTCATGTAGTCTTCAATGCTGTAAATAATACAAAGGGTAGGTCTTTATTGACTTGTTAAAAACTGACCTCAAGCCATTTCCCAGTCTGGATCTTGGCCTTGTCTGTGAATCCTTTCCTGGCCCCTTTGGGAGAATTGTAACCATCTTTTTGTTTGTTTGTTTGTTTGTTTGTTTGTTTGTTTTTGTGGCACCGGGGATTGAACTCACAACCTCGCGCTTGCCAGGGCAGGCGCTTAAGGCACTGAGCCAAACTCCCGGCCCTTGTAACCATCTTTTATGTCTCTAAGGTGCTCCACTGGGACGTCCAGCCCTTATATCTCTGTCACTTTATTTTAGTTATTTTTGTTGCAAATACAGATCACAGGGTGTGACCCCCTGCATGCAAGAGACATGCCTTTCTCTTCTAGAATTCAGTACCATTCCTATTCTGAGCCTCTATTTGTTATATGGAACTCATATAGGCCACACAGGATTTTCCCATCACTCTCTGCCTGGGGTCTTATGCACAACTTGAGGCTGACGTGAAGCCAAGTCTGTGTGTGGCTGCATGGAAGGCAGAGCATCTGGTCTTCACCTGCCACCTCACCCACTCCCTGGCACGTGCATCATCCAGGATGACCCTCAGTAGTGGTCCCTGCACGTCACACCTGAGTCCTTCACTTGTTCCCCTGGGGATGACTTCCCTCCGAGTCTGTGATGCTCAGAGATGCAAAGATAGTCTGCACCCCCTCAGCCACTCTGATTCTAGGTCTCCTTACTGTCACCCAGAAGCATCTGCCAGGTGCCCTATGCAGCCGTCTGCTCGACGCACAAAGCTTCTGCTGGAATTGATCTCTGAATGCAGGTACATCTGTGTTCATCCCCCTCAGAATTTCTTGTCTCTTCTCCAGTTAAGGTGCAGCCCAGCCAAGCTCTGTTGCCTCAACCTAGATAGGTGAGCACTGCTCACATGGATAATCGCTTAAAACTAATTCTTCACTAGTGTCAGAGAGATGGCCCCAGAACATCTGGTTCAGATATTCCTCCCCTCCTCCTCCCAGCCCAGTCTGAAATGTTCTACCAAATGTTGCAAGGAAAAAAATACCACCTGTGGAGCACAGCAGCTGGCCAGTGACCCCGCTCTGCTGGTGACACCCGGGAACTGATGCACTTGCGGCAGAGATCTGATTTCAGTGGGTTCATTTCCATGATTCAAGAAGAAACTCCTCTCCCACCACTCTAAGAGGACAATGTCACCCTGAAGATAGACCGTAAGTCCAGGAGCTGTCACCAGGGAGATTGTCTCAGAGCTCTGGGACAGCAACACTTCACAGCTTTCCTGTGATCTCTCCAAGACCCCTGCTCCATTCCTCCATTCGTGGATTCATCAAGACATTTCTGGAACCACCAGTGCATGCCAAGGTGACAAAGAGAAGGAATTCCAGAGAAAATCAGGAAGCTCACCCATTGTAGCTTCTCTTATTATGGTCTCATCATCACAGGATACGGCACAGGGCAGCCTCATGACTACTTCAGTGGCACAGCAGGGCCCCGACCCTCGGGATGCCTCCCACTCATCCCCCATGAGGAAACTGAGGCCAAAGGCTTGCAAATGCAGAAAGAAAGGAAGAGAGGATGTGAAGAAAGAAGGGAAGAAAAGAAGTAAAAGGAAGGAAGACAGTAGATCCCTCTCCCCAGTTCACTTACGCTTTCTCCCTGTCGTTCCCACCCTCAGCCGGCACCTGGCAACAACACTGCACACTCATTGTGTGATTCCTTAACTTTGGGGGACTCGAGATGAAGGTGCTGAAGCAATATTTGCAGTGCAAAGTAGAATTTTTTCCCTATATACTCCCATTAAGACCATCAATAAATTAGATTAGTGGTTTTGACATTTTTCTGCCTACTTGCTGACCTAAGCCTCTACATAGAGCCCTTACAGTCCTTTCTCACAGCCCATCTCAGTGTTTATAAGGTGGGAGAAGTTGTGGGACTTACCTGTCCCTGGGCCAAGGTCAGAGGGAGCAAAGCACAGCTTTATTAGACTTTGGAAAAGTTCCCAACAGGAGACTCCTTCTCACACACATACATTGTAACTGGTAAAATACCTTCCAGCAGCTTTCTAACCCCACTAAAAGAGCGGGCTGTAGCCAGTAACCCTCACCTAATATATCAATGGAAATCTCACTCCGATCGCCCTTGACGCCTTGCTCGTCTCTGTGGACAGGCGGCATGAGGTCACTAGGAAAGTGCTCTCAGGAGAGGGGAACACGCTTCGCAGTACTCTGCTTGCTGCTCCCATTCACCAGAAGATGGAATAGGAGTTTATGTGCTCAGTTACAGCACAGTCCGAGGCTCCCAGAACCTGGGGGACTTTAAAAATCATCTGTCCAGGTTTTGTATTTCACAGTGGAGGAGACTGCTGAGAGAACGAGCCATCCACAGTCATGAAGGAGATGTAAACTGGCTGCAGATGTCCTCTGAATGTCACTGCCCACCTGATTCTGCTCACTTGAGCATCATGATACCACTGGAATAGACAGCTCTGTTCAAGCAGCTCTGGTGTCTCTACATACCTGGTGGAGTGCGTAACTCAGGACCTTAGAACAAGAGTTCATTCAAAAGGACTGACCCCGGGCTGGGGATATAGCTCAGCAGCAGAAGTGCCTGCCTGGCAAGCACAAGGTCCTGACTTCAATTCCCAGTACAAAAAAAAAAAAAAAGTCCCCAATCTGTAAATGAGAACTAGCTATAGTTGCATCCAGAGAAAATTCATCAATGAGTGGTTCTTCCTTGTTAAGAAAAGTAGAAAAGCCTCCTGAGCTGAACAGAATAAGGACAGACTCACTGCTCTGGCCCACCTAGCATTCTTCATCTTCTTCTGGGCCACTTTAACCCTCTTTAGACCATGCACACAGCTCTCTTCCTTCGTATTCTGGCACTTCCTCCCCTGAGTCAAGGTCATATGCTCAGCTTCAGCTTGTCCTTATCCCTAAGCTTGTTTGTTGTAGCAATCAGAGGTCAGTTTTATATTTTACAAAATGATCAAATGGAGGTCCAAGGTACAAATGGATTGGCTCCATCAGCTGGAAGCAGGGCGACTTGATATTTCCTGTGTAATATTAATAAACACTTTCCCTGTGTGGAGCAGATCAAGGTTTCCCTGCTTGCCCTGTTCATGCCTGTGCTCCACTAGCTGCACTGTGTAGAAGCAACGAGTCCTCAGGGAGCCGTCAGGACAATGGTACTCCTTTTTCAGCACATCTTGATACACTGCAATAACTTTTCAGAAGATAACTTGCCTAACTTTAATGAACAACTTCCCTGGGACAAAGTTCTCAATCCCAGACTAATGAGGTTGGGTTACTTTGAAGAATATTCAATCCACCCAATGCTGGTTATTAACTCCTTACTTGTAGTGCACTGTGATTAAGATTTTTTCACTATTACAATCAACAGAGTGCATAAACAACCTACAGAATGGCAAAAAAAAAATGTTTGCTGCAAACTGTACCTCCAACAAGGAATTGAGATCAAGCACATAGAAGGGACTTTGAAAGTTCAATAGCAAAAAGCAGAACCTGGTTTCTAAAAGAGGCAGTAGTTTTAAATGGACATTTCTCAAAAGAAGACATGCAAATGGCTCAACATTATGAATTACTAGCAAAATGTAAATCAAAGTAACAATGAGCTTCCCAGTAAGAATGGGTATTACCAAAAAAAACAAAGATTATAAGTATGGTAATGATGTGGAGAAAAAGAAGCCCTTGGTTCTTGTTGGCGGAAATGAAAATTAGTACAAGCATTATGGAAAATAGTATGGTAGATCTTCAAAACTTTAAAGACAGAGCACTAAGGCAATGCACCAGAATGCCCAGGGACCTAGAGGTGTTCACTCATAGTGCGGCACTCCCATGTTGTAATGGTGGAGAGCCTGTGCTCTAAAGCCAAGACAGCTTACCTAGAAGGTGCTATTCCCTGACTGCAGCTCAGGTACCAGGCTCTTCAGAATTGGTCTGAAATCTCATGCATGCTTCCAACTCTGCTGTCTCTGGACCATTTGTCTTCAGTCTTCCAAATTCTTAATACCCTAGCAATCTCTGGGCAAAGCTGGAGACGAAAGTAGACTGTGTTACAAAGGGTCTCTCTGCGTGAGACAGGGCATCATGACATAGGTCACAAGTGGTGGGTTATGCAGATGAGAGAGATTCATGTTGAGTAACGTGGCTGAATGTTGTTAAGGTCCAAAGACACAAATCTGTGGACCCACTGTGGCTTTTTCATATATTCATCAATTAAGTCCATCCTGGATTCCTGGTTTCCAGTCTCTATGTCCCACGCCTCTTCATTGTACTTTTCCTACCTGATTCCATACCTAACTTTATTCTTCTGTCTTTGGGCATAGTGTTCTCAGGTACCTGCAAGATTTCGTAAATGCATAGTATTAGTCAAGCATCCTATTCCTTTGGGATCTTCTTCCCAGGGAATTTATTATTCATTTATTATGTCCTAAAGTCTCCAGCTAAAATTAAAGTGTTGCCTGTGTCTCCCTTTTATACTGTTTTTACTTCATGTATTCTGGGACATTGTTATTAAGTTAACTTTATACTATATGTTTATACTTATCTTTATCTTGATAAATTGATTATTTTATCATACATGATGCCCTTTATTTGTCTTTCATAATTAGCTTTTACTTAAAGTCTACTTTGTCTATTAATAGAACAGCTACTCAATACTCTTTTGTTCACTGCTAGTGTGGTATAACTTGTTCAGTCCTTTTCCACTTATGTGTGTCTCTCTCAGGTACTAATCATATGATTGTTTTATCCATTATTCCAATCTCTGCCTCTTAATTGGCATCTGTCTTAGTCATTTTTCTCATCCCTGGGCCAAAACACATGACATTCGCAACCTAAAGAAAGGGAGATTTATTTTGGTTCATGTTTCAGAAGTCCCAGTTCATGTTCTGCAGGCTCAGCTGCAGAAGTGTTGTCATGAAAGGGCCTGATATAAATAAAACTGCTTGTGTTGTGGAGTCCAGGGCACAGAGAGAGAAGCAAGGAGACCACATACTGAATTTTTCACTACAAGTATTTCACTTTACAGTTCTAGGATTTCTATTTGGTTTATTTATTTTTTTACCATTTTTTGTTAAGACAACTCAGCAACAAATCTCTGGCTTATTAATGGACAATATTGTTTCATGTATATATCAAATGTGCAAATTAAACAAATAAATAAATAATTGACAAGTTGGTAGATAAAAATGGAGAGGAGTGAAATACTGTTTTTATCTTTGGCTTGTTATGATTTAATATAAAACCAACCACTTATGGTACAGGTGAGTACATAGACAAAATAAATATGTTACTGGAATACTTGAAACAAGATTTCTTTGTTGCTGTTGTTTTTGCTTTTCCTTTGCAACATTTCTTTTCCCTCTTTGAGTTTATAAAGACCACTGTCACAGCACAAGTAAAGTCAGAAGTAGGACAGAAAACATTCAAAGTGCTGATTTGGTCATCTAAAACCATTTAAAATGACTGACCCCCTAACCAATGTGTACAAAAATACAAAATTTAAATAAAAACACAAATTTCCCTTTGAAAGTACTTTGGAAAAAAACCCAAGGCCTTGGAAGTTTTTATTCTTTCTTCCTCCTCTGTTGTAAACTCACATTGTGGTTTTGGTCGTGTGGTGCTGAAGATGGCACTGCCTGGGGTGGGTGGGCAGACGTTTCTACTCCAAGGTGGTGTTCAGATTCTGAGACAGAGCAAAGAGTGAATCAGCCTGAGTGACTTTTTTAGTTTAACTCTTCCTTTTTTCTATCTGGTCAGCCTCCTCAGTTTCCCACCTCTTGGTAGCATCTTCAGCTTCTCAAAGTGGTCTCATCTTCATCTTCATTTCTAGTCTCTTTCCCCTCCCCCCCAGGATCTTCTTCCTCATCCTCTTCCTCTCCACCTTATTCTTCATCATCCCCCTGAGTGTCAGCCTCCTTCTTCCCATTCTCTTCATTAGCATTCCCGTAAGCAGGGGCAGCCCTTCCATGAGTTCTTTGTCTCCTGAATTTGCTTCACAGTTATCTAGGAACTGGTGCCCATGGTGGGGCACACTTGGGATCCAAAGCAATTCAAAACGCTGGTGAGAAAGCTCCCAGGTCCATGCAGAATACATGGTGGAAAGATGACTTTTCAGAGCAGCCAGTGAGGCCTTTTATACTTCGTATCTCTTGCTGGTCTTTCTTTCTTTCTTTCTTTCTTTCTTTCTTTCTTTCTTTCTTTCTTTCTTTTTTTCTTTTTCTTTTCTTTTCTTTCCTTCTTTTCTTTTCTTTTCTTTTCGTTTTTTTGTACCTGGCACTGAACTCAGGACCTTTTGCTTTCCAGGCAGGATATAGCTGTTGAGCTATATCCCTGGCCCCCTCTTGCTGTTTTTGTTGTTGTTGTTGTTGTTGTTGTTGTTGTTGTTGTTGTTGTCGAGACATTTTCATGCTTTTCTTCAGTTCTTAAGATGTGTTTCCTTTTGCTTTAGCTTTTTGACTATATTTAAAAGTCTTAGTCTAGTAAGTCTAGTATCTCTGTCTCTTCAGACAGAGTTTCTAACGACTGTTTTCTCTTCCCTTATATAAAAGTCATACTTTCTTTTTCTTTGCATATCTCAAAATTTTTGTTAAAATTAAACATTTTAAATAATTTGGCAAGTCCAAACTCTCCCTCTACCACTATCAAGGTTTGTCGCTATTGCCATATTTTGTGGTTACTACTGTTTTAGTGATTTTATTAAACTAGTTGCGTAAAATCTATTACTCTTTGTCACATGTCAACACTGAAGTCTCTGCTTTGTAAACTTAGTGGCTAATAATTAGACAAAGAATTTCTTAATGCTTGCGATCAATCAATTTCCCATTCTTTGATAAGGGGTTTTATGTGCATAAGGGGTTTTATGAGCTTGTCTTCAACACAGCTAGAGTTAGCAACTCTGCCTTAGCCTTCAGTTCCTCCTAAGCATGGTCTTAGAGTCAGTTACAGTAGAAAGTGTAGAGCCTCCTTAGATCTTTCCTGACTTGGCACATAACCCAAAGCAAGCGTCTGGGCTTCTAGAGCCTCGGATATTTGTCAAGAAATTTTTCAGGGTGCTGTATGGATGCATCATCCACCAACTTTTCCCACTACCTCAGGAGGCAGCCGTGATATTAAGCAATATCCAGATTGTTTTCAGTAAATACCCTCCAGGGAAAAGCTGTTCACATGAGTGAACTCTGAATCAGTTCAGTAACACAGCACAAACAACGTCTCTGGTAAAGGGACTTTGAAACTGTCCCTACTCTGTTCTGCTCCCTCTAGTGGCAGCCAGGCTCCTGGTTCTCACTGTGAATGCAGACTGTTGATTTTCAAAGCTACCATGCCATTGGAAACGAGGGCATGTGAAGAGGGAAAATCAAAACTGCATAGCTCAGACCAACATTTCTCACCAAGAGTCAGCTATTTTTCTTTAATAAGTGCTCCCCGATTTCTTCAAATTTTTTATTAACTTCCACAGCTTTGAGAGAGTTAATTCTGCTTATTTACATCACTGTTCTTATTCTTTAAGGAAAGAGGCTCTTCAGGTGTATTTATCCCACCATTCTTGTTGGTCTCAAACCAGACTCATTTTATATCAGTGTTTCTTTGGTTTACTTGACCCATTTAAGTCTCTGATTGGTCCTGGTACTCTCTTACGTACTAGTTTCTCATTGCCCACTTTCAATCCAGACATTTTTTTTCCCTAGGTCAGGTTTACAAACATTCCGTCACTTCTGCCACCACTGGTCTTATTGAGGGGTTTTATCTCCTGTCACTGACATCATTTTATCAGTATCCAAACCACTCTGCAACAACTTACTCTGGTTTGATCTATTCAGTATCCCACAGCCACATGACCATTTTAAAACACTAATCTATCTTCCCTTAGTGAAATCCTTCTATAAATCCACATCCTTTTCAGGATAAAGTCTAATCATGGACTGGGGATGTAGCTCAGTGGCACAGCACCCGCTTGGCAAGCATGAGGTCCTGAGCTTGATTCCTGGTACCAAAAATATCTAATCATTATCAGAGAAGGTGATACAAACCTTCTTGATCCACCGCTGAATCTATGCTCCACACCTGTAACACTTATCCATATACAATTGCGCAATTCCATGTAAATTCTGCACTCATATTAGTATTTCATCCCTTGTCCTCTAGGGAAATCAATTCATTCATTAATTCAGTGCATATTTTCTAAGTGCAGGACTTACTTTGTGACAGGATCTGCACAAGGCCAGGGAGAACAGAAAATAAATGAGATAGGGAAGGTTCTTCTTTCTGTGCATCTCAGGCCCACAGAAAGAAACAGATAATCATCAAGTAGCAATAAAAATAAGTTGGAGAATTACAGGATGGTGTAAATGCACTGAGAAAAAAACCTCATTTAGGTTGGAAAGAAACTTTCTTTCCCAATAAACAAACCTTTCAGCCGGGAGTTGGAGGATGGCAAAGAGCCAACAATGCATGAGAGGAAAGAGACGTTCAGTATGAAAGCCCTGCGACCAAAATGAAACCTGGATAGAGATTATAATAGAGGAAAAGTTATCCCAGACACATCCACGTAGTCTAGCGAGCACCACATGCACACACACACACGCGCACACTTAGCTAAGTTCCCCCAGTGAGTCACCGCCAGAGGGACCGGCTGACAGATGGGAAATCCTTGCACAGAGCTCTGACAAGGGGAAGTCTGTGGGAAAAGGTGCTGTTATTTAGCTGGCCCACCCCTGCTGAGTGAGTCCAAAGTTTCCCTTGGATCTATTCCCACCTGAACTTCCACCCTTGTAAGCTAAAAAGGCCTTTTACATTCGTGTTTTATACAAAGAGAGAGATGAGGATTAAGTGGCAGCTGCTTAGGGTTGGGCGCGGAGAAGAAACACATACTCACATATGCCTGCTTGTAAAATGATTATATTTTGAAAAGAAACTTAAAACCTTCCATCCATGCTCCCCAGAATTGTGACCCAGCTCAGGAGTGTTGGGTAAACAAGTCCTTTATGGGCGACAGCAAGAGAAATGGGAACGTGTTCCACCGCGTAGAGAGCTGACCGAGGAGGTGACAGACCCTGGCCTCGCACTGAGTGTCCAGCCCACAGACAGGCACTCGGCTGATACTAGGGGTTTCTCTTCAAAATGGACCCATGGCCTTGTGTGCCTGAGGAAATTCTCCCTGATACTGTCACACTTCGGTTCATTTACTTAACAAATAAACATTGAGTACCTACAGTGTGCCAGCCCACAAGCTAGATTCAAAGACTACATCGTGAACCAATACAAATCCCTTGTGGAATTATATTCTAACAGGGAACAGACAATCAGTCAATAAGCGAGCAGCACAGAGAAAGTGTCAGAGGTTACTGAGTGCTATAGAGTAAAATCCAGGAAGGGAACTAGAAGTGCTAAGATGTTCTTTTTCCTGCCAAAATGGATTAGCAAAACTACTAGACTACTTTAAATGATGAAAAATCTGGACAGTATAAATAAAATGATGGTTTCAAGTCACCAGTGATAAATGACAATGATTTTTGGAGAGACGGAAAATAAATGAAGCAAGTTTATCACCAGGAGAGAGTTTCTAGACGAGGGTGAAGGAAGAATGAGTTTAGGTGCAGCCCCGTGTAGGTTCTGATTTGGGCAGGTGATGCCAAGAACCTGGAGAGACCATGGCAGCTTGGGTTCCAGGGAGAAAGTAGCAGAGAGGACAGAGCTGTTCAGAGAGAGAGGCCGGTTTTCTTCACAGTCCACCGTGAGTTTCCGGCTGTTGTTGTTAGGGGTTACAGGGAGAACAACTGCATACAGGACACAGAATTTATAATACTGTTTTATGATGGTCACCCAGAGTTAAACACAAGAAAATCTGTCCACAACAGTAAGACCCAGGATATTCAGCCGAGGGCCTGGATCCCACAGCAATGTCCTGCATGAGGCCAGTGAAAGACCCAAAATGCATGACAATGCCTCCCACAAATCCAACTAGAAATCTAAGAGCCCATGATTAGGACTTATGCCAGCCTATTTTACAGTTCTGCACTGGGAAGGCCAAAGGTCAGAGGTAGAAGCTAGAAAGTCTGTATCAGTGGGGTGAAGGAGCTGTGCAGTGGGTTGAGGATTCTGCACTGGAGCCAAGAAGTCACGCACAAAATAAGGACCAGGGCTGCCCCGAAAAGTACCACAGTCATCCTCAGTGGCAACGAGGTCCCAAGCTCCTCCAACGATGAGAACAGTCGAGTACAGGTCAGGAAGCCCAGCGTGACAAGCTTCTCCAGCGCACATCTTCCTCTCTGGAGCAAAGAAGCAATGCTTAACGCGAGGAGCAGAGCTCCCCCAAAGTGAACCACAGCCACGCTCAGTGATGAGGTCCCAAGCTCCTCTGATGATTAATGGCCAAATCCATATTGGGGAAGCCAGCATGACAAGCTCCTCCAGGAGAACCATTGGCTGGAAACAGCAACACTTGGAAGAACCCACAACGCCTCACTCTTCTTCTACATGTCTCCATTTATGCTGGCAACTTTCTTCAGGTGAGCCATCTATACTCAGCACCGTGCTGATGTAATTCAGCTGGTGTTAAGTTGACCACCAGTTTTTACTCCATAACACCAGCCAAGTGCTACCCTCCACATACCTGTAAGGAAATTGCCAGAGCTGAGGAGAAAGTGGCTTTGCGGGGGAAGGATGCCTGCTGTGCTCCAGAGACTTCGTGCAGCAATGGTGATTCTGGAGAGAACAGCAAGGGAAAAACCAGAAAGATGATGAGGAAACAGCTCAGACTGGGACTCACAAATGTGGGAAGAACTTTGGCTTTTGCTCCGAATGATACAGGCTCTGGGAGGTTTTGAGCTCAGCAGTGGTGATATGACTTGTATTTTAATTTAAAGAAACAATTCTGGATGCTTGTACTTGTTTTCTGCTTGCTCCTGTCATAGTTAGTGCTAGTGGAAGATAGAGGGCCGAAGCTGAAGTCCTGAGGTCACTGGCAGCCAACTCTCAAAGGACAGTGTAGGATCCCGATCTTTCCACCTCGAATCCAGCACCTGCGCCCTTGCTGCTGAGGTGCACGTTACTCTGCTAAGTCCCCCTGTACTGTCCTTACCAAAGGCCCCAAGAAGGGTGCCAATCAATCTTGGTCTCGAACTTTCAGAACCATGAGCAAAAAGAAACATTTTCTGTTCTAAGCTATATGCCTCAAGTATCTTGTTACAGTGATAGCTTACACAGTACCAAATAAAGAATAAATTTTAGGGCCAAGGGCAAAGGCAATGGAACACTTTAGAGGTTACTTTTATAATCCAGACAGAAGATGATGTTGGCCAGGACCATGATAGAGCTATGAAGCTATTGAAAGTACATCATATTCTCCATGTATTTTGAAAAACCAACAAGATTTGTCAATTAATTTATTCCAAAAAGTGAGACTGTCTTAATATTAGAAACTTTGCAAATAAACTCGAATAAATGTTTCCTTTTTCTGGCTGAGTAGTATTCTATTTTGTATATACACCACATTTTCTTTACCCTCTCATCTGTTGATAGGAGCTCCCATAATTTAGCTATTGTGAATGGCCCTGCTATAAACATGGATGTATATGTATCACTGTACTATGGTGGCTTCACTTCTGGAAAACACTCTGAGGAGGCATAGCTGGGTCAAAAGGAATTTCTATTTGAGTCATTTGTAGGAAAATATGGATCTTGAGACCATAACACTAAATAAAATAAATCAAACAAAGACAGAGAAATGTCACACGGTTTCTCTTATGAGGAATCTTTAAATATAATTTAAAGAGCACAAGAAGGAAAAGATGGCAGTAAGCAGCGATACAGACTGTGTGGGGACAGGCAGCTCTGAAGAGCTGGGAGAGGGAAGAATGGAGGCAGGGAAGTAAAAATTCCTGAGATGTCAGGAATTTTAACAGTTTCCCAAGATGTAGCTGTTATATATTGCAAAGATATACCAACAATTTTTGGAAACATAGACTTCTCTTCTTACTAAAGTCATAAGCCAATCTGGGTCTCCATCTATGCTTTCTTCTTTTTACATTTTTTTTCACTAGGCCAATGTGTAAAGATAGGAAACCTGTGTTAGGTGGTGAAAGTGAAATAGAAAGAACAATTTTTATTGCCTACATTAGTCTACTTAGCTTAGGAAAAATTGGAGTTCTGAGTGACCAATCCTCACCTTCTGAAACTCTCTAGATTACAATGTGCATTTCTTGGCTACTTTTCCTTGTATTTTTCTTTTAGAAACCTCATTGGGTGGGATGGTAACAATTCAAGATAGAATTTATTTACTCCTAATTCCTCAGACAAACTGCCACCTAGAATTACTTCAGATTAATACATAGATCTGTGTTATTCATATACATAATTCATCAAATTCATGAGTAAACAAAGTGAAAGCATGTATGATTTAAACCATGTATAGCAGGTTTCTCTTGATTCATTGAGGCAAAAGTTTTGTGCTAATAATTTATTGGATAACATTTCCTGTCTATATTTTTTATCCTAAATAATTTCTGTGACTATAACAATATGCAATGTGCTGATGATTGTTACTCTCTTATTGGCTGGTTGTGAAATTGTTTTGCTTTGGTTTCTTACTTTCCTTTTGTTTAAAATATTTTTTTAAAAAATACACTTATGTCCACCTGCAAAAAATTTTTTAAAATAAAAAAATTAAATCAATGTAATCATCTCTAACTGTAGTACTTAAGATGAATGTATTAAAAACAAGAATAAGATCTATCACCGTGCACGAAACTAAAGTCAAAATGGATCAAAGATCTCAATATTAAAACAGAGACACTAAACTTACTAGAAGACAGAGTAGGTAAAAATCCTGATGACATAGGAGTAGGCAGAGAGTTCATGAACAAAAATCAAACTGCATAGGAAATATTTCCCAGAATCAACAACTGGGATCTCGTCTTATTAAAAAGTTTTTGCATGTCAAAAGAAATCTCCAACAGAGTGAAAGGAAAACTCACGAACTGGGAAAATATCTTAGCGAATTGTCCATCAGACAAAGGACTTCTATCTAAAACATATAAAGAATTTTAAAAACTCAGACCCCTAAAATTCAAGGACCCAATCCAAAAATGGGCATCTGAGATGAATACACCCTTCTCAGAGAAAGAAATACAAATAGCAAATAAATATATGAAAAAATGTTCAACATCAATGCTCATTTGGGAAATGCAAATTAAAACAACACTGAGATTCCATCTCACTCCAGAAAGAATGCCCAAGACAAAAAAAAATCAACCAATAACAAACGCTGAAGGGGCTGTGAGGAAAAAGGAACTCTTCTCCACTGTTGGTGGGAAGGTAGACTGGTGCAACCACCAAGGAAATCAGTCTGGAGAAGCTAGGATCAGAGATCTCACTTGACCCACCTCTCCTGCTTTGGGGCATTTTCCCAGAAGAACTGAAAACATCATACCACAGTGATATTTGTGCACACATGTTTATAGCAACCCAATTTGTAAAAGCCAAATCTTGAAAATAACCCAAGTGCCAATCAATCAAGGAATGGATAAAAAAGATGTGGTATTTTTATACAAGGGAGTACTACTCATCTATCAAGAAAAATTGCATCAAGACTTTTACAAGTAAATGGACACTACTTGAGACCACACTCATAAGTGAGATAAATCAAACCCACATGTGTAAATACTGTATTGTCCCCCTAGTGTAAGAAACTGAAACCATATATATGATCCAAAATCTATAATAAATACTTTATAAAGGTAAGAAACTGCTCAAAGAGTGAAAGTAATTGGGAAAGGGAAAAGGAGGAAAGAAGGAGTGGAAAAGAAAAAAGACATAAATCTGTATATACGTATATGTAAGATGGCTACAATGACTATACTGCTGAATGTATTAGTTATTGAGAAAGATCAGATGATACTCATATGCTTAGATCAGTTTTACATGTCTATATCTATTAATGTAAACAACTGTGTTAAAGGTAACGATATGCAGTATCGCAACCATTGTCAAGTTCCTATCATCTTGTTTTGTAAACCTATAATGTTACTGTTTTGGATTTGCTGTTGCCATTTGTTTGTCTCTTACGCTTTTTGTCTTTCTTTTCTGTATCTTTTTTCTCTTAAATAAAAATAAAAAGAATAAGACAAGAACAATTGATACCTCTCATTTATTTATGGAAATTTTGAACACCAGTAAAATAAAATAAACAAATAAGAATTGTAAATGTTAAAAACAAGGAGAAATCTTTCTTTAGAGAGTATATCATGATATATTGAAAAACAAAACAATGAGCAGGAAACACTTAGACTAATAAGATAATTCAGTAATGTGACTCATTTCAGTTTATATATTTTAAATAATTGTTGTTTTATATCAAAACAATAAATTAGAAGATATAATATTAAAATCTGGGCTGGGGATATAGCTCAGTGGCAAAAGCAACTGGCATGTGCAAGGTCTTGAGTTTGATTCCCAGTACTAAAAAAACAAAATTTTGTATCCCTTTTAAAATTGCAAAACTATTTTAAAATCCTAGTGAACACACATCAAAAAGAATTGTGCTGCATTTGTATCAGCAGCACTTATATATAATTTGGAGGATTTATACTATTGTAGACATCAAACAATGTGCAAAATAATCACTTTATTAAATTATTAAATTAAATGAAAGGAATCAAATATTAAGCAAAATATTAGGCCATACTCTCCTGAATCAACATCTGCTGTTACAAAGGCAACCCAAGCAGTGCATGGTATTTCCAAATAAGTTCTATTACTTGAGAACATAAAATGCAATCCTGAAAGATGAAATTGCGAGTGAAAAAAAGTTTTCTTTTAGTTCTGGAATTTTAGCTTTGACTATCATGAGCCAGGCTTTAACTAATTCTCTATATAAAATTAATACAATAAATTTCATGTTTTTTAAACTTCAGATCACCACCAATGGTGGGCTGTGAGTCAACATAGAAAGTTGCAACTCGATTTTATTTTAAAGAGAATAAGACAAAACAAAACAAAATAAAGCAAATCAGAGCAGAACAATGCAAGTGATACGAGACTTCAAAACAAGACAACAGGAAATCAACAACGGCTACCATGTCTCTTGTTTTCTTCAAAATAGCTGTCCATGTCTTCACACATAATAAAATCAAACAAAACAAAATAGAATAAAACCAATCAAAAGACAGGAATAAAAGCATTATAGGACTTCAAAACAGGATAACAGGAAATTAATAGTGGCTACCATAATGTCTCTTGTTTTCTTCAAAATAGCTGTCCATGCCTTCACACATAATAAAATCAAACAATACAAAACAGACTAAAACAAATCAAAACAAAACAATGAAAGCATTACAAGACTTCAAAACAAGATAATAGGGAATGAACAATGGCTACAATAATGTCTCTTGTTTTCTTCAAAATAGCTGTCCATACTATCTCATATAATAAAATCAAACAAAACAAAACAAAACAGAATAAAACCAATCAAAACAAAACAATGAAAGCATGATAGGACTTCAGAATAAAGCAATAGGAAATCAACAGTTGTTACCATAATATATCATGTTATCTTCAAAATAGCTGCCATACCATCTAAAATTATGAAAATGATACAAGAATTCAAAACAAGATAATAGGAGATTAACAGTGGTTTCTACCTTCCCTTTTAGGTGTTTCCTTCCTTGTGCTTTTTGGATCCCACAAACTCCTTCAGTTTTTTATGGTAGGGACATAACTCGTTGTTCACCTGCATGAGTCTAAATCATTTCACCTCGAGATTATACTACTTTACAGCTGGGTAACTTTCCATTGTATGAAAATACTATATCTTTCTTATCCATTCTGCAGTTGTTGGGCAAGTTACCTTTGCTTTTTTCTGGTCTTCTTTCATATGGAACAATTGTTTTCTCTCCTTTGATTTTCAGCCTATGAATTTCCTTTCAAGTTAAATGTGTTGCCTGTGTACAGCGTATTGATGGATATTGTTTCTTGATCCACTCTCCCTGTGTTTCTTTTTATTGCTGAATTGAGACATCTACATTAGTGGTTACAACCAGCATACATTGGTTCATGTCTTCCACGCTCTCCTCCCACTGTTGGCCCTTCACTTTCCCCCTTCGTTCAATTGCCTGTCCTGTTTGGGGATCATCCTCTGCTGCTGTTCTTGGAACCATGGTCATCTTTAGCTCTCTCTAGAATATCGTTTAGTACTCTCTGTAGGGTTGGTTTTGTGGTCATGAATTCCTTCAGTTGTTCTTTATCATGGAAGTATCTTATTTTTCCATCAATTCTGAAAGATAGTTTTGCAGGGTACATCAATCTGAGTTGGAAGTGATTTTCTTTCAGGATTTGAAACACTTCACTCCAAACTCTTCTTGACTTAATGATTTGTGTTGACAAGTCTGCCATATTTTGATTGATTTTCCTTTATAGGTGATCGGTTTCTTTCTCTAACAGCTTTTAATATTCTGTTCTTGTGCTGAATTTCTAGGATTTCGATTATTAGATGTGTGGGTGTAGATTTACTTTGGTTATGTCTACTCAGAGTTCTATATGCCTCACTTATCTGTATGCCAAATCCTTTTCCCATTTGGGAAGTTTTCTGCTATTACTTCTATAAACAGTCTTTTTATTTCCTTTGTGTCAACCCCTACTTCTTTGCTGATACGTATCACTCTTAAATTATTTTTTTGCATCATCTTGCAGCCATTGAATTGTTATTCCCTTGTTCCTTATTATTTTTAAGAGATCTTTCCTTTAATGATCACTAGCTGCAAACCAATCTTCAAGGTCTGAAAGTCTATCTGCAGTCACTTTCAAGTGGTTTTACCAGCTTTCAATTGACTTCCTGGGTATCTCTTCGAATGTTCCATGCATTATAACTTCTTCCTATATTGTTCATTCAAGGTTTCCATCATTTTCCTATGCTCCTGTTTTTTGTTTTATCTATGTCTTCTTTAGATATGTTCAGCAATTCTTTCATTATGTTTGAGTTCTTCTTTTACCTGAGAGATTATTTCTGATCTGATTACTTTTACAGTCTCATGAAGTTGTTTCTTCACTTTAGTTGCTATCTTCTCAAAGATTTCAGGTGTGTGACTTTCATTTTCTTCCATGTTGATACCTCCCAGGATTGTTCTGTGGAGGTCTGAGATTGCCTTTTGCTCCTTGATCTTGACATTCTCCTGTTTCCCCCCAACAAGCCAGTTGTAGGGTTCCAGGAACTTCCCATGTTGGCTGTCCCTCCACAGTGTAGGTGAATGGGACAGGCACCTGGGTTTCTCTGAATCCAGGTTCCCAAGGAAGTAGCAGGGCATGGAGCGGGCTTCTCCAGACCCATGCAGCTACACTGAGACTTCCCCAATGGCCAGGGGTACATGGCGGTGGGGCTGCTCCTTCTCTTAGCCTGTGTGTTTACACCAGGACTCCCCCAGTGGTGGCAGGCACACAAAGGTGTGTTTGTCTGATTCTCCTGGCAGGCTCTGGCTGCCTGAAGGAAACAAGGGTCTCCAAATGGCAGCCTGCAGGCACACTGTGTGTCAGGCTGCTCCTCCCTGGCCACACTGGCTTCCCACAGGAAGCAAGCTTTCTGATAGCAGCAGTGGTGCACAGGGGCTTGCAATTTGATTTTTAATGAGGGACTAGAACAAAATGAGCCATCAGAGTGCATAACATATTTTAAGGATTGTATTCTCCCTTGAATCTCTTTGCATTTAAAGAATGTGCATGTGTGTGTGTGTGTGTGTGCGTGTGTGTGTGTGTTGAGCTTTAATATATTTCTTGCAACAATGTCAAAGATTTAAAAGAAGGGCCATGCAACATAAGTTTGAGCACACCGAATGCAGCTCAGTTGAAGAGCACTTCTCCAGCATGTGCAAGGACCTGGGTTCAATTCCCAGCACTAAATCAAGAAAGAGGAACTTTGAGGAACAATCTGATTACCTGGCCTTTGAAATATGGGATAATCAAAGTTCTTGCTAGAAAAAATGTCAAATCATAGATTTTTCAGAGTCATGAAAAAAATGGAAAGAAAATGATGGTGAAAACACAGCCTCAAGTCGAGCTTCACAGTTGAAGTGGACATTTGGGAAAAGGGAGAGCACCCTAAAAAGAAAAGGAGCCAATGAAAAGACTGGAAGATGGATATCTGTCCATTTGGACGACCATAGCAAACGCCATGACGTGTGTGGCTTCTAAACAACAGAAGTATACTGTTTGCAGGTTTGGATAGAGTTCATAGATAGCATCTTCTGGCAGGGTCCTCATGCTGGAAGGTCATGGCAGTGCTCTGGGATCATTTTTTAAGGGCACTAATAGCATTCATGACATTGCCACGATCATGACCTAATCACTTCTCCAAGGACACTCCCTCCTAATGCTCCCACCTAGAGGTTAGGATTCAACCTAAGAATGTGTGGAAGACATAAATATTTTGACCATAGCAATGGGAGAACACAGTGAGTTTGCAGGAAGTAAATAAGAGGGCCACCCAGTTGGAGCCAAGTTAGACTGAATGATGGAGATCTGAGGAAATCGAGTTGGAGGTTCACCTATCAGTGGGATTGTTCGTGATAGTGAGTGGGAAGGCAATGGAGTATTCTGAGCTGATGAATAATATGCAGATAAACAGAGTCACCTGGGGCAAAAGGAACTGAAGACAAGGAGAATTTTTAGAAGTCTGGAAAATAGGCCCACAAGAATAGACAAGATTTGTGGCAGAGACCACAAAAGCAACAAACGTGTACTCTGGAGTGAAAACTTGAAATATCTTGGGAACAGACTACTTAAAAAAGACAGGGGAATAAGTTTCTAAGGATAAAAGTCTCTATCTTTTGGGCATTGCAAATAAGTCTGTTTATTAATATTGCTAGGAAAATTAGCACTATTCATGTCATAAATATCTTACACCTCTCAAAGTGTTTTACATCCATTAGTCAATTGATATTCAAAGTTATCCTAAGAAGCAACCAGGGGGATAATTCACCATCTGTATTTTAAAGATGGGAAACTATAGCTCAGAGAGGCTATCTGACCTCCTTAAGGTCACAAAATTAGTGACAGAAGTAGAATAAGCAGATATCCTCACTCTTGGCCAAGATTGTCTCACTAGGTAACCAACCAACTTCTCCCAGGCTGTTGTCCTCTAATAATGACCCATCGACTTGTTGATTGAAATTATTCCTAGAGTTGAATTAGCTTACTATTTCAGGGAGAAAGCCTATTTGAAAGGTTGCTGTGGCTTGGTGTGAGTTTATTTAATAAATATTTTTCTTATTTGGAGGTTTTAATTTTAAGTATGTGGTCTACTCTTTTTGTATGATTATTTGCTCAAAAAAAATTTAGTCAGCAACACACCTCATAAAAAATTTAATATGTTTCAAAGCTGCTTTTACTGTTTAAAAAAGCACAAATCAAGCATTCTTGCATTTCGAATGTGGTGCCCCTATAATTGGGCTGTCTCTGAGGAAGGCCCTTCCAAGCGTTGTAGTAAAATCATTCTTTGTTAATGAAAACATCATTGAACTGGAGAGTTGCCTCGAGTCTGAACATCAACCACTCAGGTATGCTGGGATTTCACCATTACCTGTGCATTCACTTCTTTAATATTGATGAGGCCTCCTCTTTTCAAGTGTATCTGGATTTCATGGCAACAGAGCAAGAAGGTGATCACTTAGAACTGGAGTGCGCCTGAGTCTGAATCCCAGCTCTGGCTCTCATTAAGCATTTGTCTTCAACAGGTTAACTTGTGTCTCTGAGTGTCATTTTCTCATCTCTACCATCAAGTGCTTTCATTCCACAGGGAAGCTGCATGGATATAGGAGACTAAACTTGAAACCATGGAGTGCAGAGTGGCTGCTCACTGAATATTTATTACCTGCAAGTCTGAAAGACAAGATTTGCAAGACATGATCACTGGGCTCACAACTCCACTTAGTTGGAGGATTAGCATTTTGACCTTCCAACCTGCTCTTTTACCAGGCCCAGAGATTTATGCTTATTGATGCCTACCTGGTCCTCTTCTACCAACTGCTTTAAGCAATGAGTGGTAGAATATATTTGGAGAATAACAGTCCTGACTTCTTCAATTTCTTCAATCTAAAACTATCTTGGAGTACTGAATGTCCTTGGGCATTAAAGGTACAGAAATAAAAACAAAGGCAATATTCTTGCTCTACTGGCATTTACTTTTAGTGGGGAAGATGGACAACAGAAAAGCATGCAAAGAAACAAAAAGGAACACCAGAAAGTGGTAAATTCACTGCAGAAAATTAAAATGAGTGATACAGTGAAATACTGGGAGCCACATTCGATGGCTGGTCAAAGAAGGCTTTCTGAGGAAGTGGCATTTAATCTGATAAGAAGAACCTGAGTAATGAGAAAATCAAGGAAATGAGACCCAAGCAGAGGGAACAGCACATGCAAAGGTCTTAAGGTAGAAATCCCCTTGGGTTTCTGATGGATAAGAAAGAGGACCAGTATGGCTGGAGGACAGTGTAGTCGTCTCAGGGTGAGAAGCAGTGATAAAAGATGAACATGAGGAAGGGGAAAAAACTAGCCACAAAGTGTTTTGTAGGCCAGGGAAAAGAGGTCAGAGTGTGTTCTACAAAGAACTGAGTCCCTTAGAGGATAGAAACAGAGAAGCATAATGGTATATGCAAGCTTCTGCAGAGCTGACTCAGCTGCTCTTTAGAAGGAAAGGCAGGAGCAGGACATCACTTTGAAGGTGAAACAGAGGTTCAGATGAAAGTATGAGAAGATCATGAAGGCTGTGGTGGAGATGGAGAGAACTGGACCCACTCAGAGAATATTTGGGAAACCACACTGACAAGAGCTGGAAATTGAGCATGGTCAGAAGAGAAACCTAGGCTAACTCTAGAATATTGGTTTGATTAAGAGGATGAATGTGGTACTCTTCGCTGAGAAGAAAAAGATCAGGAGGAAGGGATGGGAAGAAGGAGACAGGTGCAGATTAAGGTGTGTTCTGTTGGGTTAAAAGACTGCATCCTAGGGCAAGAGCTGGGATTACATCCACACAAACGAGAACCTTCCTCTTTGTTTCACTAGAACGGAGCCTTGTATGCAGCAGGGTAGTTCAATCACGTGTGTTCCTGTGGTGGAGAAATACCATTGCCTTGAAGCGTCAGGTCTGTTGCTTTATTCACAAGTCTTTTCATTTCTTGGAATCTTAATTTCCACTCTTATAAAATTAGAATTGCCTTACCCATTCCTTGGAATATCATATCAAAATTAAGTATGCACATAAAGTATTGTGAAGTATACCCACTGAGAAGATATAAATTATGTGTAAAAGGACCATCAGTGACTCCATGATAGAAGGCAAGAGTCACAAAGTCTATCTTCCTCAATATCTCTCAAAGGAATACACATAAATGAATGAATTATACAGGATCACCAGGGAATGAGGAAGTAGACATCATGAACTCTAAAGATCCTCATAACATGATAAAGACAATTGGTTGGCCACACATCCACCTTCTCCAGAATCCGAGAGCCTACCTTTTTCATTTTCAGAGGCCCCTGTGGTCCAGCACGCAATAGGTGTGCCCAGTGAATTGGCTTCCTTGCAATGTGGACTGAGAACAACCGGCAGCTAAATCACAAGCACTGAGCTTCATTGGACAACTGCATGGATCAATGCTCCCAAACGTGCCCTGCTTTGTAGGGTTCCAACCTCACAAAGACATCCTGCTTCTTAGGTCTGACTTGTTTCACAACTTGATGAGAGTTTATTAAGTCACACATGGAGAGATTACACAGCGGAATTTTTCCTGCCCCCTCCTCTCCACCTCAGCCCTGGGGATTGAACACTGGGCCTTCACAACCATTTTATTTTATCCTATTATTTTATTATTGTATTGTATTGTATTGTGTTTTTATTTTGAGACAAGGTCTCACTAAATTCTAAGTTGCCCAGGCTGGATTCAAACTTAGGATAATATTATTTGAGCTTTTTGAAGTGCTGGGATAGCTTAAGGAATTCATATCCCTTAAGATAAGCAGTATTCCTAAAAAGAATTTCAAATTTGAAAAAGAACAAACCTAATTCTACTACCCAGCATCCCATAGGTACAGAGGACCTAAAAATTCTCTGTGCTTTAAGGAGCATATGGAATTAAATGAGAATGCAAATCACCAATAGCAGGTGCCAGTTGGAAGTGACGGTCCACTCCTACTCTCTCTGAACACCATCTCTAGTCCGTCCCAAATCGACCCCTAGCAAAGTTATCCTCTAAATTTTAAACACTTCGATTCAGCACATAGCATGGTAAGTTTTAAAATAACCTACTCATCTAGGCCTCAAGTATGGTCCACTTGTCTAGAATTTGATCCATCTCTAACTCCCTATCTTATGATGTCTTGTATGTCTTTTTCATCATAATGCCACTATAATTACATTGAAAAATTCCTTTTCTCATACTAGAGTAGGAGTGAAATCTCATGATGACTATACTTTAAAGTAATTAAGCCAGTGTGTTATTCAGCTCCCTATCTATAGCAAGAAATATCTGAGATAATAAACTCATAAAATGATATTTTGGATGGTAGTTTTGGATGTTCTAGTCCATGATTAGTTGACTCCTTCACTTCAGGCCTATGGTGAGGAAATACATCATGGTGGGTGTATATGGCAGAGCAAGACTGTTCAACTCATGACCTGGAAGCAAAAGAGAAGAAGAGGCCAGGCTCCCACAATTCCCTTCCAACACAAACTGATAATGATGTGAGGACTTCCCACCAGGCCCCACCTCCTAAGAGATCCAACTCCCAACAGCACAACCTGGAAACCAAGTTCTTGACCCCTGTGCCTTTGGGGGATATTCAAGATATAAACTTGAACAACAGAAAAAAAAAGAAACTAGCCATCAAAAATTGATTGTGATTGCTAATCTGGATGACAGTATTTATTATACCATTTCTGTGTGCTTAAAAATAGCTGTGACAAAAGTAAAAACAAATCAAAACATCATAAAATAGAATATGAGTCTGGAGAGATGGAGATGATTAAACATGATGATTATCACAGGCACATTGTGAGTGCTCACTCGTATGAATTGTAATATCGTATTTAGCATTTTTCAAGCAATTTCATAATACTTTAATATGAATTGTACCAACTCACAAGCTTACACATAAGCAACACAATGAGCACCTACTGTTTTGAAAATGAACAGAAACACTCCCTTGTAGGCAGCACAATAAATCACATAACTTTTAATTAATCCCATTCTGAAACATTGTTTGGTAGGTACAATTGTTTTGCATCTCGAAACTTTCAGGCACATGGACTAATGGCTTTTACAACACCTGGCCATGTGTTTTAATGCCCATTTCTTTCTGGATGAGGCAGAGATGAAAGCCATGCTCTTGCCATTAGGGAGAAGGGTTGTTTCCTCCACCATGTGTATGAAAAGCACGAGCTCCGGGAATCTCACTGGCGTCTCCGGGCATCTCTGTTCTCATGGTACAACAGAATCGTTTGGTACTTGGGCATCGCTTGGAAGGCTGAGCCACAGCTGGTGCACGAAGAGGCTGATGTGTTCAGCACATAGTAGGTCTCCTGCAGAGATGCAAAGAATGAGAAAAGGACCTTTTCTGGGATGATTTATTAAAAAGTTTGGCTGTGGGTGATTACTGCACACATGGTTCTTCAGTGGCCATTAATTACTTGTTTTGTTTCCTGCTTTTTATTGGTTTCCTAACCTGGACTGTGCATTAAGAAGAAAATGGGAAATGACAAGAAAAGCCTGTTTAAACACCCAAGCCACTTTTAGACTGTGTCCTGGAAGCAGGACTAGTTGAAGCCAAAACCGACATCGAGCCTGGCAGGCAGGACAGATCTTGGGGTCCTCATTTTACAGTCAAAGAAACTGAGTCATCTACTGGCCAGAAAGTGGGAGCATCAAAGCCAAACCCGCAGCAGCGGGAGCAGATCCAGGGTGTGGTGGCTTCTCTCCCGTGGACAAAGCGAGTTTGCTCCGGAGACAGGACAAACAGATGGGACAAGCAGAGAGTGCGTCTTTCTCATTCCTCTGGCATGGAAGGGTCCACACCACAGCAAGGAGAGCATTCCAGTCATGCAGAAGCAAACAGGGATAGCATTTCAAATGCGCAGGGTTGCTGATTAATTGGGACAGGAGATCAAGTATCAACAGTCCCCTGAAGGCCCCGAGCAGAACAGGGAGGCCTCCCTGGGGTTTGCAAAGCTCTAAAGAAGGCTGGCAATAAATAAGACTCGAGCCTTCAGGACGAGAGTGTGGAGATGACCTTCTAAGGGGCAGGCAAGGGGACTTTTTTATTGCCAGTCTTAAGGTCATAGATTCCCATATATGGCCCCAAGGAGAAGGAAAGATAGAGTCCTGGAGGCTGCAGTCCTGTTCTGGGTCTGCTTTCTGTAGCGGAAGGGTGTTCTGACAGGTGAGTTTTCCTGCTGCCCCAGCATCTCAGCGTCACGGGCAAGGTTCCCACTAGAATGTCAGGAAGAGTCAGCAATGGGCCAGAGACACGATCTTATCCTCAGAACCTGGAGGTGACCTCTGATAAGGGAGCAGATTCTCCAGCTCCATGCTGGACTCTCACAGAGGAACCTGCTCATTCAAACATTCAGGGATTCTCATGGCAAATATCCACTGAGCATTGGTCCATGCCAGACACTGGGCTGGGTGCCAGGGAATTTAAACTCTGAAACTGGCCCCTCTCCATCATTCATCATTCAGTTATTCATCACTCAGTCATTCATTCGTTACTGAGCCGCAACTCCTACACTAGATTGTGAAACTAGACAGATCTTATTCACAACTTCATGAGGCTGACAGTCTAAGCACCATAGGGCATTCTGGGAGGAAGTGGGCCTCAGTTCAAAGTCTTTAAACAAGTCTTTTGGCCTCTTTGAGTCTCAGTTTCTTCACCTGTATAATGGGCATTTTTAAAGCTCTCTGACAGAAATAACTGGCTGAATCAGCTCCTGCCAAGACTCACAGGTGTGGAACCATTACACAGGAGGGTGGAGAAAGAGCTTATAAGTTCCCTGTGAGCTATTCACCTAGAGACAAAGAACACACCAGAAAGCTATATCAAGTTACATATTCATAAATGGAAGAACAGGGAATTTCATAAAGAGGCCACTGTTAATGCAATGACTTATTGAGTGTAGCAGGCTGCCTGGGCTGAGCAGAAATAATTTCCCATTACACGGAAACAGAACTTGGGGGGTGGGTTACAAAGGCATTTTTGTAGTGCAGAGAACACCTCTACCAGAGCTGGCTGCTCACGGGTGTGGTGTGGTTCTACGGACGCAGAGCTGCTCTACCTGAAGACAAGAAACGGAACTCCAGTCATCAGTGTGGATCCTTCGACCTGACGGGAATCACCGGGAATTACTGGGTCCATAGAAGAAAGACCTCGGTGCAGATCTCTGTGTAAGTGATATGAAACAATGTCCACACTGCCGAAGTCCCTGGTTAGCTGGACTTGTCCATGTCACCATCTTGTTACGAATACAGTTCAGGCCCTTTAGTAGTAGTTCTTTGACATGTTCAAATTTCCTTCTCCTTGAGATAAGGGGGTGGGACAGGAAGGAGAGAGAAGGTATAATGGGGGGTGGGGGGAACCATTAAAATCTGCCAGGGGTGAGAAGGTAGAAGTCACTTAAAAGTCTTCTTGAAAGTTCTGACACTTATTTCCCACTATGACCCCAAATTGAGAATCACTGCGGGACGAAGGAGATCTGTTCAGTGTCTGTAGTTTTTTGCCACCACACACAGCATGGTCTCTAGCACTCTGATTACTCCCTGTGTTTCACCCAGTCTGCCTGGGGTTGGACACTTCCTCCCTCCAGGACTGACAGGCCTAATGAGGAGCCCACTCGATCTCGGTCTGAGATTGCTTAGCTATATTTGTTTTATTTTGATGTTTAGTGTTCTGTGGCTTTGCCAGTAGCTACAGTGCGGCTCTTTGTAATGACAAAAGCTGGGCACGCCTGCTGTTCTCCATCCAACACCCACAGAGACACCCGCACAATAACCTGCAGCCCGGTGACTTCCGCCTGCTCATCCCCACGGTGCAGTGGTGGGAGGCATAACGTGAATCACGCCTGCTCCAGGTACTAACAGAAAATGCTTTCCTACTGCGCATGTGTAAACAACTCTGCTATTTTCTGTACTGTGAGAGACAGAGACAGAGACAGACAGAGAGAGACAGCCAGACAGCCAGAGAGACAGACAGACAGATAGACAGAGAGAAATGTTTTCCTGTCCAAGGCAGCCTGTGGCTTTCTTGTTTACCGTCTTCTGGCCACTCGTATATGGCCCAGTTTCAGCCCACTCATTTATCGCTCTAGCTGATACCACATCTGAGCCTCAGCATAACACTGTCTTGGCCAGAAGATGCAGAGCTGAATTAGCTAAACAAAGACAACAAAGAAACAGAATTGGGTGGCCTTATCCTTCCAGTTCATCTAGTTCCAAGTTTACCGAGGGTCTCTGGTCAGTTCCGTGGCTCGTTATAAAGCATCCTGGACCTTCAGTCGCTTCGATACATACAGGACCAGAAGCTCACTGCCTCCTCATCTGCGCATGCCCATTCCATTTGGGCTGTGGCGACAACTTGATGCAGCCATGGGCCTCTGTGCCGGACTCCACAAGGGCCCCTGTCACAGCATGAAGCTGCTGGCCTAGCAGAGATCTTATCTGGAGGTTGGTGGCACCTGGGAAGGAGGTCAGAGCGTGCAGCGCGAGGCAGCATCCCACTGAAGAGCCAGTGTTCCCCAGGATCTCACAGCATCTGCCTCCTATGTGCAACCTCGCCACAGCAAGAGTCCTGGCTCCCACAACTCCCTCGACTCAGGAAACAGACTCCCACTCAGTTTCTCTTTAGAGAATCAGGAGTCTAGCCTTCCTTCCCAGGCCTTATTTGTTTCTCTAAGCACAGAGGAAGATTGGAAATAATAATACGTAGCCATGATTATGACTGTTAGCCATGGTATGCCCACTTGAATAGATTAAGAAATGACTGGCAGATTCATAGAGCATAGTTCTGGGCATTTCTGGAGATGATTGCTTGGAAGTCAGCAAACTGAGGGGAGAAGACCACCCCAGAAGTGGGTTGGTTATAATCTGGATGGAACAGAAGGGGAGAGAAGGAAGTGTGCCCATCCTGAAAAGCTCCAGACTTCCTGGGTGGGTGTACCCCCTGCCGCCATCACCTTTGGTCCCCTGTCTCCAGTCTCTAGTTTCTCCATCTTTCTACTGCAGACTCGTACCGGTGCCTCTCCTGGGAGCTCCCAGGCCATCAGCCTTGGGCTGGTGCTGCGTGCTTGACCCTTCTTAGTCCGTTGCTTGCCTCTTCCTGGCCTGAGCAGCTACTGGGTCCTCTGAGTCTCAGTACGAAGAAGGCCGTTGTGTACTCTCCCGCCTCTGATCCTGTCAGCCTACCTAATAAAACTCCTGGCATAATTTCACATGTATTTTTGATCAATTCTGTTCCCCTGGAAAACCCAAATTAGTGCACTGTGTATCCTAAATTTCAATAAGGACCATCACAAGGAATGAGTGAAAGCAGTTTTTGTGAAACGTAAAGAATAAAGCAAACATAAGGGATGATGACAGTGACAGCATTGTGACATTAGGGATGGGAGGGCTAGTGCAGCGTTTTTCACATGTTCTTGTCCACAATTAACAGCTAGAAAAATATTTTGACACCTATATGTTCTACATGAAAACACACACACACACACACACACACACGCACACACACCCCACAACTAAAACCATAGTTTCACAAAGCACTGTCTCCTATGCCGAGCCAACTTAAATTGTTTACTCTCTTCCCTTCCATTGCTTTTTTCACATGCTAGCTCTGGCCCTTAAAGTTTATTTCATGACTCATTAATAAGCCTCAAACCTTGCTTAGAAGAATTCTAATATGACCCACTGTTATTCTTTCAAAATGAAGAAGCTAAGTGAGGCCCATTCATTTTTGTAAATAAATATTCACTGACAATCTGTCCTCATGCATAATGTGCTGGGCTTGAGGAATGAAAAGACCGATAAACTTGGGGCACACCATAGTTTAGCAAGGGCTGACCTGCTCAAATTCACAATTTCCCAGGGTAACTGCAACTAATGATACCCATAGTTTTTTGTTGTTGTTGTTGTTTTTGTGGGGGGGCTTTTTAGGAAATTACTTGTATATAGTTTTTAAATTTTATTTTAACTGAATCCATATCATTTTAATTGAAAAACTTGAGAGATATACCTATTTATGGTATATGATTTGATGTTGTGATGTACAAACTATGATCATAAGCTACTATCAATAGTTAAATAAAAAATTTTAAACATATTAGAGGTAAAGGACATGTTATCATCAATTTCCCTCAAAATACTGCCTTGCATTTTGAACACATTTTACCTAGTGTTCTTGCCACTTCCAGAAGCAGTTCTGGAAGTCCTTCCTAATGCGCATCTTCAGTGTCACTGCCATGGCTGCCTTGATATCCCGAATCAATTCAAAGAGTGTGTGGCAATTTCTGTCAAATAGAAACATTACAGAGTACCCTCATTCCCCATATTCACCAGATCTGATACTATGCAACTTCTAGGTTTGCCCCAAAATCAAAATGATCACGAAATGTAAATGTTTTTAATCCATCCAGGACTGGGAAGCAGTCCAATTAGCAAATTCCAAGTATACAATGAATTCTTATTAACTACAGCCACCACACTGTACAATACATCTCCAGATCCACTTCGAACTGAAAGGCTACACCCTTTGACCAACATATTTCTACTACTGACTTTTTTTAAAAATTCATAAATGTCCATAGTTTTTGCTGTGTGTGTGTAAATCTGCTAGAGGTAGAGGCCAAACCAGACTAGCATAGGAGAGACTGTTTGACTTTCAGGAGCCAAAGAATACAAATTCTTAGTTCTTTTTTTACAGCATTTTATAGCTTAAAATACTCTCCCATTTAACACTGTTTATTTTACTACAGTCTTCACAACATTCTCATTGTGCTGTTATTGCCATTTTATGGATGGAAAGCTGAGGCCCAGGCAGTGACTCACCACTGTGACCCAAACAATACGGAGTAACAGCGAGGAGCCCTCGACGTTCGTGGCAGGGGATGAGGAGGACGCAGCACAGTCAGGAGCAGTGGAGAGGAGGCCTGGATTTCTTTTGGAAGAACAGGTAGAAAATACTGTGATCTTTGATAAATTGAGTAAATTTCAAGTCATAATGAAAGCTATATGAATTCTAATATGCAAAATGGTCCTGAGAAATGTTGCTTTATCATCCCCTTCTAGTGCGGACTTCCGCTCTAGGGCTAGATGGTGATGGGAAGCAATGCTCCGAGACCATTCCCAGCTTCCAGTCTGCATGCGACTGATTTGAGATACCAGGCAAAAGTCTATTGTTTCCCCCACTCGACCACCAGTCACAGCACTGCCTCACAGTCTCCACTCCCGGAGGTTTCCTTCTCCAAACTGTTTATTTATTTTCAGGAATTCTCACAAGGCTAATGACAAAATAAAAATTGACATTTGTCTAAAAGAGCTCAGACTGGGATAAAATACAAAGCCCCTGAAGGGACAGTTGTATGCATTTGAGAACGGGGATTTTAAACGCCTGTTGCAATGCAGACCAAGAGGTCCTTGTTAGAATCAGACGGGAGACAAGTTCAGCTACAGTTGATCTATGCAAGGCCTAGACACTTGCAGAAAAAAATGTAAATAAATAGAGCACATGCTTCCATTTGTTGGGCTTACAGAAGAATTCTCTCTTTCTAAATTTCCTTTGCCTGTCATTAACACATACACATAAAACACACACACACACATACACACACTCACACATGCACAGTACAGAGTTTGAGATGCACTTCATCAAGAATAGTTTATAAATTTATAAAGTAGTTTACAAAGACTATCACAGACTCATTAGCCCCTGAATTGCTTTCCACATAGAGGGAGCTACAAAGTTTATAATCATTTTTAAATGTCAAAAATTTTCAGCAAAGGATGGCAGAGAACACTATGAAGTCAGACAAAAGCCAAATCAAAAAATGTTGTATGCGTTGTACTAAGGAGATTATCTTACAGGAAATAAGGTATCGTTGAATAATTGTAAAAAATGGTAGCTGCATTATGAAGGCTGCAACTTGCAGCAGATGCAAGATGTATTGGAAGAGAGTAAGTAAGACTGTTATGGATTAAAAACTGGTGGTCAACTTAACACCAGCTGAATTAAACTGGTATGGTGCTGGGAAAGTTGCCAGCATAACAGGAGATGTGGAGAGGAAGTGTGAGGTGTTGTGGGTTCTCATAAGTGTTGTTTGGAGCCTTTGGGTCCCCCGGAGGGACTTGTCATGCTGGCTTCCCTGATGTGATTCAGCCATTCTCATCAGAGGAGCTGCATACCTTGTGGCTGAGAATGGCTGCGGTTCACTTTGGAGGAACTCTGGTCCTTCCTTTGAGCATTGCTTCCTGGCTCCAGAGGGGAAGATGTGTGCTGTTTAATCTCCAGAAGTTTGTCATAGTGGCTTCCTGATATGTACTGTGCTGTTCTCACTATCAGAGGAGCTCGGGACCTCATTGTCACTGAGGATGGCTGTGGTTCTTTTTACAGGAGCCCTGGTCCTTATTTTGATTATTGCTTCTTGGCTGTACTGCAGAACCTTCAACCTACTGGCACAGATCCTTCACCCACTGGCATGGACTTTCTGGCTTCCACCGCTGACCTTTGGGCCTTCCCAGCACAGATCCATAAAACGGAATTGCATGAGTCATTGTCCTGGGCTCTAGACCTCCAGTTGGACTTGTGGGAGACAATGGCATTTTCATGGGCTCTAGGTCTTCAGCTGGACTCATGCAGGACACTGCTGTGGGATCCAGGCCCTCAGCTAGATTTTCTAAGTCTTTATTGTTGTGGACAGATTTTCTGCACTTTCTTGTGTTTAACTCTGGGTTACCATCATAAAATAATATTATAAATTCTGTGTCCTGTATATAATTGTTCTCCTTGCAACCCCTGACTACAACAAAGACCAGTAGTGATTTGGGCAGTTGGGCAAGTATCATAGAATTCCAGCAATAAATGCTGGCTGTGCAGAGGAGGGAAGGGAGAAAATTCTGCATGGGCTTTGCATTAGTCAGCTTCCCTATTGCTGGGACAAAATACTCCACACCTACAATTTAAAGGAAGAGAAATTTGTTTTGACTTACAGTTTCAGTGGATTCAGTCTATGGTTGGCAGGCTCCATGGTGGAAACAGCATAGTGGAAGGGCCTGGTGGGGAAAGCTGCTCAACTCATGGGGCCTGGAAAGCAGGGAGGGAGGAGCCAGAGAGAGGACACCCTCCCACCCAGGTCAGCCCCTGGGGATCCACTGCCTCCAGAAAGGCCCCACCGCCTATCAACAAATTCAGCTGAAGGAATGAATCCACTGATGGCTCTAGGCCCATCATGATCCAGTCACTTCCCAAACACATGACACTTCTGTGAGGCATTCGCATTTAGACCATGGCAGGATTCTTGTGCCTGCTTGTGTCGTGTGAATGACACAGACCACATTCTGCTCCAGATTCTTTCTCCAAAGATCTTGGGACTGTATACTGAACAACCTTGGAAGGTAAGAGATGGTGTCTCCCTCCAGGGCAAAGGGAAGGTTTTGTCCTTAGCTGAGTCGCTTATTGACCATGATAAGATTTCAGTTCCTTAAGGTCAGATTACCTCTCCTGCAACACAGCTTACCATGAGGATAAGTGTCTTCAAGTCCTCTTTGCCTTATCCAGTGGGAACTGGGGCTTGGAAAAGCAGCAAGATAGCGTCGACATTCAGTAGCTTCAACTGCTGTGAGCGACAAACTGTCCTTTGTCTCTGACCCATGGATCTTCTGTCTGCTACCAGCACACATGAAACTGTAGCAGCCTTGTTTGTTTACTTAGGGAGAAATCTAAGTCTCTTAACCTCAGGATGCAATTGTCACAGCAGCAACAAAGGAAAGAATGACTGTGAAAGAAATTCAAGGGATTTTGGTAGTAAATAAGAAAAGTATTAAATTCAAAGTAAATGCATTTTTTCTCTTCAATTTCTTCCCTCCTTTCCAAGGACATTGCTGTAAATATATTTAATTCTTAATTTTCTGTGATGCTAAAAGATACATGAATTGCGGGAAGGATTGAGAGAAGTAGAAGACTATAGCCTTAATTTCTATCAGAAACAGCCAGGCAGGGTGGTGCAGTCCTGTAATCTCAGAACTCAGGAGGCTGAGGAAGGAGAATTGCCATGAATTCAAGGCCAGCTTAGGCTACAAAACAAGTTCAAGGCCAGCCTGAAGTACACAGGGAGACCCTGTCTCAAAAAAAAAAAAAGAAAATTGTTACATGATTTCTATTAGAAAGAATCCAGAGTATATCATGAAACAACAGAAGAGATTGGGGAGAAATATCCTTTGGTTTAAGAATAGTACGAAGTGGAATTTGAAGAATTTAGAAGCTTTTTAGGAAAAAAATTTAAAAGGGGCTATTTGTGTATAGAAAGGATGGATAGATAGATAGACAAATGGATAAGTAGTTGAAAAGAAGTACAGAGGGACAAAAAAACAAAAATTAGAAAAGCAGACTTCACGGTTTGAGGTGCCTTGTAAGTGGAATCCCTTTATGGTTTTTTGGAAGATTCAAAAGATTCTAAATTTTATAATTTTCACTTGCTTTATTATTGTTATTATTTCCAGACTATTGTATATTTTTTCTATGAGTTCAAACCAAAGCTAACATCAAGTAGAGTGCCAACTGACCAAGATATGTGTGGGCTACAAAACTGAGGAGAGGAACATTTATTAGGTGTGCCAGATTTATTTTCAAAAGGAGATACCTGTGATAGCAGTGATGAGTCTGACTCACAAATGTGATTTATCACATAAGGTCAGCCCGGTGGAGAATCACATTCAGGGGAAAGTCACAGGATTTGATCTGGGATGTGTCAAGCTGGGAAAACCTAAGGTCATGCAGGTGGGAAACGCGTGACATCACTGGTGTGACGTCAGCAACCAGACTTAGATTGGAAAGTGTTGCCAACAGTGGATCTCTGGAGAACTCCAATAGGAGACTAAGAAAAGCCAGGGATTCGAGTCACAACCATTTACCTATTAAGCCTCAAGTTTATCCTTCTTTGTACTGAGTAATATTCCATCATATAAAAATACCACATCTTTTTTTTTTAGGAGAAAAAAGACACAGAAAAGAAAGACAAAAAGCAAAAGAGACAAACAAATGACAACAGCAAATCCAAAACAGTAACATTATAGGTTTACAAAACAAGATGATAGGAACTTGACAATGGTTGCAATATTGAGTATCATTACCATCAACACGGTTGTTTACATTAACAGATATAGACATGTAAAACTGATCTAATCATATGAGTACTAGCCATTCTTTCTCAATAACTAATACATTCAGCAGTATAGTCATTTTAGCTTTCTTACATATACATATATACAGATTTATGTCTTTTTCCTTTTCCCTTCCTTCTTTCCTCCTTTTCCCTTTCCCAATTACTTTTGCTCTTTGAGCAGTTTCTTACCCTTATACAGCATTTATTGTAGATTTTGGATCATATATACTGTTTCAGTTTCCTACACTAGGGAGACAATATGGTATTTACACATGTGGGTTTGATTTATCTCACTTATGAGTATGGTCTCAAGTTGAGTCCATTTGCTTATAAAAGTCTTGATGCAGTCTTTCTTGATAGCTGAGTAGTATGCCATTGTAGAAAAATAGCACATCTTTTTTTATCCATTCCTTGATTGATGGGCACTTGGGTTGTTTCCAAGATTTGGCTATTACAAATTGTGTTACTATAAACATGGGTGCACAAATATCACTGTGGTATGATGTTTTCAGTTCTTCTGGGAAAATGACCAGAAGTGGGATAGCTGGGTCAAATGGAATCTCTAATCCTAGCTTCTTGAGGAATCTCCACACTGATTTCCACAGTGGTTGCACTATGCTACACTCCCACCAACAGTGGAGAAGAGTTCCTTTTTCCCCACAGCCTCTTCAGCATCTGTTGTTGGTTGATTTTTTTGTCTTGGGCATTCTTTCTGGAGTGAGATGGAATCTCAGTGTTGTTTTAATTTGCATTTCCCAAATGACCATTGATGTTGAACATTTTTTCATGTATTTATTTACCATTTGTATTTCTTCCCCTGAGAAGGGTGTATTCCATCTCAGACACCCATTTTTGGATTGGGTCCTTGAATTTTAGGGGCCTGATTTCTTTTAATTCTTTATATGTTTTAGATAGAAGTCCTTTGTCTGATGGACAATTGACTAAGATGTTTTCCCAGTTCGTGGGTTTTCTTTTCACTCTGTTGGAGATTTCTTTTGACATCAAAAACTTTTTAATAAGATGAGATCCCAGTTGTTGATTCTGGGAAGTGTTTCCCGTGCAGTTTGATTTTTGTTCATGAACTCTCTGCCTACTCCTATGTCATCAAGATTTTTACCTACTTTGTCTTCCAGCAAATTTAGTGCCTCAGTTTTAATATTCAGATCTTTGATCCATTTTGACTTTAGTTTAGTGCATGGTGATAGACCCGGATCTAGTTTTAGTTTACTGCATATAGAAGCCAGTTTTTCCAGCACCATTTGTTAAAGAGGCTGTCTTTCTTCCAATGTACATGTCTGGCCCCTTTGTCAAAGATGAGGTGGCTGAGTGATACCACATCTTTTAAATCAAACTTGCATGTGCAAATATCGTATTGTCTCCCTAGTGTAAAAAAACCTGAAAGAGTAATAAGATCCAAAATATGCAATAGATATTGTGAAAATGAAAGGGGAAAGAAAGTGCTCAAAAGGAAAGAACAACTGGAGTAGGGGAAAGTGAAAAAGAAAGAAGGGAAAAGATTACATGAATATAGGTATACGCGCGTGTGTGTGTGTGTGTATCTATACACAAGATAGAGAACTATACTACTAATCTCTGTTAGTTCATGAAAAAGAAATCTTTGTGTTTTCATTGTTTGATTTTTTTATTCCTAAATCTTATAATCTGAACAACTATTTTTAAAACAACAATATGCAATATATTAACTAGTAGTGTCAATTTTCTACTTTTTTAAATTCTATATCACTTTTATTCTTTTTTTGTTTTGTTTTTAAAATTAAAAAAAAATAGAAAGGCCAGGAAGGTAGGGAAAACTGGGAGACATGATATCACAAAAGCCAAAGCAAGATCACCTGTCGAGAAAGATCGCAAACAGCTGTGAGACCCAGGATGATGAAGACAGATTATTCCTTTACTTTCCAGTCAAGATGACAATTAATATTTAAACACCCATCCTTCATTAAAGAGTAAAAAATAGCAACAGGGGATATCATGTAGAAGACTTTTAAGAACATAATCCTATTTCAAGACAAGGTACGTACCTCGCAGGCTGCACGCGGGAGAGAAGCACCCAGCAATAAGTGGGAAGGCAAGCGAGGCCCACCAGGCCACAGGCCCTGAGCCCACAGCGGACCCCAGGAGCTCACCACTGAGTGGGAAGAAGGCCTGCAGCATGCTGCCTGCCCAGCGTCCCTGTGCTTGGTGTGTGAGATCTGCAGCTAAGCAGGAACCTTCCACCCATGAAAGAAGGCTGAGGACCCTGTGGGCAGGGCTACAGCAGATGTCACACTGCTGCCTGGGCCGACTCGGGGCAGAGGCAGCCAGGAGCCGGGCTAGGTTTCCCCCAGTCCCCAGCAAGCTCTCTCTGCACAGCTCAGTCCTCTCTGCAAGGTTCCATTCACCTCAGCCTCCCAGCTCTGCCATCTCCACCAGGGAGACCACCAGGCTCTGCCCAGCTGCCCACCTCTGTGCCACATTCTGGAAACCTCTGCAGGCAGGGTGCTGAGAACATCACAGCTCACTTCGTGTTTCGTCACTCTCAGGGACCACTGCCCCGCCTCCTGTCCACACTTCATTGTCTACCGGAAAGCTTCATTCGGGCCTCATGACTCCCCCAAATACAGACGGCCTAGCAGGACCACGTTATCTATTACCCTGAGCACACACCTCTTCCTGGCTCCCTTGGCCCATTTCTCCTTTCTGCTGTCTGTAGTGTCTTCATCATCTCAGGCAGTTTAGGCACCCATACCTTCACCATCCCCTCCGTCTCATACACATTCATCAAGTAACCAATGGCATCTGCCCAGTGTTTTGCTAAAACATTTCTGTGCTTGTCCTCTTATATCCCTGCCGCCCTCACACAGTGCAGCATCTTTGACCTTGGGTATCACCATGACTTCACACTAGTCTTCTCTTTTCAATCCTTCTTCCTTCCCAACTGTGCTCCACATCGGAGATGAAATAACATTTCCAAACTATTAATCAATTAATAGATGATAGGTGAGTAAGATGATTGACCCTTGAGGCTTGTAAAAACAATAAATAGGCAGGTTAAGAAACTGGGATGAAATTAATGAATGGATGGCTCCGCTGCATAAGAACCTTCAATGTCTTTTCATTGCACTTTCAGTAAAATCTGCAGCCCTTTCTGTGGTCTCCCAAGTGCTGCACGATGTTGCCTTTGTATCATCACTCATCTTTCCCACCACACACCAACTGCACAGGCCTCTCTTCCATTCCTTGAACCTGCCAAGTCTGTTCCCGCCCCAGAGTTTTCACAACTGCTGTTTCCTTCATCTAAGATTCATTTTCCTCATTACTTAGAAAACTTGACACTGAACCTTCTAATCTTTCTAACTGTCAGCATCTCCTTGAGGCCTTGTGCACCCTATCTGAGATATGCTTCAGGTCTCAGTCCTCCTTATATGGCTGGAACAACCTAGCACAGTCTGGGTAATTTGTGATGAGCATAAATGTCTCAGCTTAGTATTCTGCAGCCGGAGAAACCCAGTATCATTTTGTCAGCATCTGGGAAGGGTCTTCTGGTTGCATAAAAAAATGGAAGAAAGCATACCAGAGTGGAAAAAAAGAGAACAAGAGAAAAGGGAACAAGATGCAAATCCACCCCTGCCATAGGCATCCTTCCATTCATGATGGAACCTTCAAGATCCTAGCACCTGTGAAGGGTTCCACCGTCCATTTCTCAATAATTATTACATTTCAGCACAACTTCCAGTGGGGCAAACACTGAAGCCACAGCACACTGTCCTTGCCCATTCTGTGTCTGAGGCCTCATTTTGTGCCCAGGACCTGTCAGAGGTTATAGATTCTTGTATTCCTACTTCTTTGCAGTATTCTGTCTTCCTCATGCCAGGGCCAGTAGCAGAAGAACAGGAACACTCTGACCCTGTTCAGCACCAGCACCCAGCACCCAGCACAGTGCCAGGCTTCATCTGTGATGCCAAATGAAAGAATTCATCAAAAACTCAAAGAATTGGTGCATGAACAAGAAAAGTCTGACTTCACCCTGAAGGAAGTAAGCATTTGGGGATTTTAAGCAAGAAGAAGCTTAATTGCATTCATGTTTTGGAAATGTTATTCTGGCTGTGAGGTGGGAAAGTATAAGAGAGGCACCCCAGCAGCAGCAGAACCAGATACTGGTACAAATCTTTAAGGAGGCCCTCACTTTGAAGGCCATGCTGAAACAGAGTTAACAGCTGACAGTGAGGGCCTCCTTAAATGGGATGTCCAGGTGTCCTTCTTACCTTCCCTGGTACTTACCTTTGGCAGGGACACTGTTTGGAAGGTTATGGAAACAGTGCCACAAGAGCGGGGCAGTGGCTGTGATGAGAGGCAGAGTGGGCAAATTTGAGAGACAAGGAGAAGACGTAGAACTAGCAGTTCCCGCTGTCTGGTTCTTGCTCTGCTGAGAAGAGGTTTTCCTCCCAGCTTTCTGCCTGCTTATGCATTCTTTGCTATGAAAACCCAGAGTCAGTTAGCAGGGACTGTGTCACCTCTTGAGACACAAGCACAATTTGAAAGTAGGGTGGGTCTCAAAGGGAACTGTAAAAGGAGGCTAGAAGGCACTCAAAGTTCACAGGCTCACAATTCTAGGACATCAGTGCAGGAGAGAAATAGGAAGTTTGTGAAATCTAGGAATTTCTGAAGCACACACCCACCAAAGGCTGGTGACTTGGAGTTGGATAAGGTGCTTTTCTAAAAAAAAACAACAAACCATAACTAAAAAACAAATGAAATATTCCTAATTTTCAGTTAGTGTGATTTTGTGACAAGGAATTAAATAAATATACCAAAAATTTTAAAAATCAGGTTTTTCTAAAAAAGAAAAACATTTTTCTTAGTGCTTGCTTTGGCAGCACATACACTGAAAGCGTTTTTCTTAAATATTCCATGCACTTTCCCCACTTTTGTCTCCTTTTAGATTGTAGGAGAATTAGCAGGCCCCAATGAGCAATTATTTTTCAGTTAATATATCAATAGCTTCTTAATTCTAGAAGCTCTGTCTCCTGAACACAGTTTTTAAAATATCATTCTATTTCCCTCTGCTTTCCAATAGAACAAACTGGGATGCCCAAGTTCACCACAGTTGACAGCAGTAACCCCATGTGTAGGTTCCGAGTACAGTACATGCTCTTCCTGTTACCGTCTGCTTGTCCAAACAACTGGGCTTCCTCTGTCAGTCAGGATAGACTCAGTTGTGCTGCAGTAAGAAACATCCCCAAACCTCAGACATTAAAGCACACAAATATGTTACCCTATGCACTCCTCCAATGCAGGCAGATTTGAAAGACAGGTTAAAAAAAATTACTTCATTCTAACCCCTCAGCAGTATAAGTCAATGGATATTTTAATTACTTACATGTTTCCAAATGTAGAAGGAGGTCCATGGAAAATCAAGCACTGAGTTTTGTAGCTCCTGCTTAGAAGGGACACCTGTCTTTTGTACAAGTTTCATAAAGACAAAGCAAGTCCCATGGCTGAGGTGCTTTAAAAAGTCAGAACCCAGCCAACTAGCCTTTCTGGTAAGCCACGAAAGCTGTGCAGGTTCCAGGAAGAGAAAACACATCACCTCCTGAGAATCAGCCATGCTGGGACTGGGGGGATCCACCAAGAAGCAAACTAGCCAGTCTTTCTGGTCAGCTGCGCAAGTCATGAGGGCTCCAGGAAGAGAAAAGTCAGTGCCTCCCATGACCCTACTGGCACATGGGCTGAGAATCAACCTCCTCAACTCTTCCCCCACCCCCTTAAGCAACTGGCTGGTTAGGAGGACAGGCTGAGTTGATGGCAACTAAGGTACGTGAAGCAATTAAATGCTGGTATTGTTTGGTTGATTGTGCAGACCTGGGGCCAGTGGTCTGAGCATCTATTGGGAGGATGACAGTATGTAATATAGCAAATATGGGGGATTTCCTTTTATCTTGTCTTTAAAATCCAACATTGTTCCACTGTTTTGCTTTGTTTTTTGCTTTATTCAGTATTCTGTTTTGATTGGTTTTATTCTGTTTTATTTTTGGTTCAATTTTGCTATACCTGATAGAATGGACAACTATTATGAAGATAACAAGATATACTCTGGTAACTGTTGTTGTTTTCCTTGTAGCCTGCTTTGAAGTTCTGTACCAGTTTTGCTGCTTTGTTTTGATTGGCTTTATTCTGTTTTGTTTTGTTGGATTTTACTATCTTTAAAATTAAAAAAAAAGTCACATGGCCGAGCTAGTTTCTAAAAGGGCAGAAAATACAAATCGAGCTGCAGAGAAAGACTTGGTGAGGAGCCATCATGAGTGCCACATTTCCCTACACAGATTACAGGAAAAAAGGAGAAAGAAAGGAAACTGGAAGAGTAAAGAGAAGGAAGGGTAGGAGGAGGGAGACACAGAAAATGAGAGAGAGGGCAGAGGCAGTAGAAGGAAGAGGAGGCAGTGGAGGAAGAACAGAAGAAGAAAATAAAAAGGCAGAGGAAAATAAAATCAAGAGAGAAAACAAGGAATTTTAAAAAAAAAACTGCTTGTGCTGAGGGATTAGAAAGCTTACATTTTCTTCACGAGATGTGTGATCTTGGGTAACTTACTTCATCTCATGAGGTCTTAGTTTCTCACCAGTAAAATACAAAAAAATAAGAGTCTCCCTCAAAACCTTGTTGTGTAGATTCAATTAAATAACCTTTGCAAAATGCTTCCACACTTCCTGGCACACAGTAGAGCACTCAATAAATAGCTAGGATTTGTCTTGTAGATTACGATTTTCAAATCACTTCCCATCCCGTCATTGTGACTAGCCTGTAAAGTCAGTGAGATGGGCTTATTCCAGCCTTATCAGTGGAGGATCAGCACCGTGAGCTGCTGAACACTCATCACAGGGTGAGGCCAAGGGAGGAGGCCCAGCCCCAGGTCTGCAAACTCACATCCTCTTCCTCCCTCTCTTTCCTGGGGACTTGTTTAAAAATGCATTCGTGGTTGGCGAGTAGGTAGACTTATATCAAAGTGAATGGCTAGAAAATAAGATAAACTTGCAGATTGGCCTGGGACAGAAGATAGAACACCTGTGCCAGTCGCAGTCAGTAAAAGGCCTCCCGACATACTTCTGGAACGTTTTTCACACCTGTTTGTGCACAGTTCACTTGCACTGCACACAGAGACAGATGTGCCTGAGGACTTCCAGAGTCCCTGAGTGAGCTCATGCTCTCCAAGGAAGGGGCCCCTGCCAATGGGGAGTCGCGCTGTTGTCTTTTCCATTCAGGGTTGCATGCATTGTTGCACTTAGTAATATTAAGCCTTCAGCTATGTGTGAGGATGAGCTATGCAGAAAGCCAGCTGGAAACAGATGGAATGCAGACACCTCTGCCTTTCGGTTATTGTCTGGGAAAGCCTAATTTTGGTCCTACAGGAGAAAGTAGAGAGAATTCAGGCTTTCCAGGTGGACAGATTCAAGCTTCATTGCCATCTCCTGTCATCACCAACCAGCTGCTCCAGGAGGGTGGCATCTATAGACCAGGGCTGAGTAACAGCTGCCACTCTTAGCCTCTGGTCAGGGTCTAATAGCTGCATAGAGAGCAGGGGATGTGTTAGGTGGGCTCCCAGCAGGCTGTGCATCCTGAAGAGCACATCCCATCTCCCTTCTGAGGCCTCTGGCACCACCAGGAGCCCATGTCTAGTACCCTTCCTGCCAGGACCAGGGCGCTCCTGGTTCACACGGACCTCACAGCTGATACGGTGGTGAATCTCTGGATGTTTCACAAATCATGAAACATGGGAAAGGTATTTCCTTCAATTTTAGGAGATCTAAGGAAAGCCAGACATCTGGGTGACATCTACCTTCAGATGACGAGATGTCGAATCCAGTGTCCCAAGGGGGCTGTGCGTAGTGGTGTGTGTTGCAGAAATTACAAGGAGGATTCCGGGTTCTCACCCACAAAGCAATTAGATGTTCCAGTTAATCCTACCTAAAGCCCCGGGGAGCTGCGGAATTGCTTACATATTTTAGGTTAGTCTTCCCGATTCAAATGGAAGCTTTTTGAGAGTAGAAATCAAGTCTTGGTTATCATTCCATCATCACTACCTTCATGCATTTGCTCACTGACTGGGCTTAAGAACTGCTGACACAATCAAACGTTTTCATGTTCTCCTACCCTCCCAGCACACTGAAGGCTGGATTGCAGCCTGGAAGAGCACAAGATAACCACCAGGCCCTGAACTAGCAGCCAGATGGCATGGATTTTCACCAGGGCTCAGCTGTTTGCTGGTTTTGCCACCTGGGCAAGGTGCTTACTTCTCTGAACCTCAGTGTCCTTGTAAGTCAAATGAGTATTAAAGATCCAATTAAAGGTCCACAAAATGACTGCTTGATTAGGCAGAGCAATGGTGAAAATATTGGCTGTAGAACAGAACAGATTAGTAAATTGCCCTCTTAGTGATAACTGCATCTCTTTGAACTATTACAATTATTTTTGGAATGTAGCCATGAAACTCACAAATTTCAGAATAAGCCCATTGCACACCAGCAAGTCTGCTGAAACATGCTCCCTTGAGTCCCTTTCATGCATGATAAACTCAGGTCCTCCGAGGACCTCCCCCCGAGAGTCAGCTCTGCTCAACATGGTCTCAGCCCTGCCTCTATCACCTGTCACCATCTATCTTATCTCTGTGTCTCTGGAGCCCTCCATGCCTCCTCTCTCTCACTTTTCCATCCCAGACTTGTGACTACAGGATCTTTGTGTCTGTGGTCCCTCCTCTTCCTTGCTGTTTCAACTCTGACACTTCTCTCTCTCCTTCCCTTCTTCTCTCTCTCCCTCTCTCTCTCTCTCTCTCTCTCTCTCTCTCTCTCTCTCTCTCTCTCTCTCTCTCTCTCCAGACCTTGACTCTCCCTCTGTCAGATCCTGTCTCTTGTCTTCCTCCCACCATTTGTTCTCTCACCTCCTTCCCTCATCTTTCAGAGCAGAGGTTTCTAATTTGGACAAACTACATCTTACCAACTTTTTATTTCACCAATTCCACTTTTGGTGTCGTATTTACCAACAAATTACAAACCCAAGGTCATGTAGACTTTCTGCTGTTTTCTTTAAAAGTTTTATAGTTTGACATTTTGATCTATGATCTTGTTTTTCAAAGATTTATTGCTAAGTCAATAAACAAACCCTCGCATGCATTTACTGTATAAGTTTTGATGAGTTCCCCTCCATCAGCGTCTGCCCCTTTCTCCCCTTGTCTCTGTCCTTCGTCTGCTCCTTTCTGTGTCCAAGGTTGGTCTCCTGTTCCTCCCTCGCATGACTCTTTGCAGGCCCACCTCTCCCTCTGCTATTCTCCTGTTACCGTGTTTTTGAAGACTGAGAGCTCACCAGTCCCTCCCTGAACACCACACGCTCCCATGATCATTTCTCTGCTGAACCCCAGGCCCACTGAAACCTCCCTTGTTCTCTTTAGGCAGCAGCAGAGCTGCACTCAGCCACGCAGCAGACAGGAACTAGGAAGGCACACAGCAGTGTGGTAGCCTAGGGGAGGAGCCAATGCATGTGCCCATGAGATCACTCGAGTGCAGGTTCAAATCAGGCCACCCTGGGACCCCAAAAACACATGGACATCATTTATCTGTCATCAACCTCAAGGCTCTTTATGCATGTTTTTCTGGTTATCAAAATAACATGTACGCATGACAGCAAAAATGTAGAACAGTATGAGAAACAGTAGACCCAGCAAGAGAAGTTACTCATCATTGTCCACCATGTACTACTACCTAGGTGTCCCATCATTATGGTCACTGTTGTCATTTTGCCATGTATTCTGCTGGGCTTTTTCCTATGCACTTTTTTTTTCTTCTTTACATAGATAAGGTCATACTGGATACAGACATGTACAATCACTATGGACTGCAAATATACTAATTAAAATATATAAAATAAAAATGAATTGTGCAATTCTTTCATTATTTTAATTTTCTATTGTATTTATTTTCTTTTCCCCCTTGAAAGTTTCTCACAAATTTGTTTTTTGCTCTTGGTCATAGTTTAAAGACTTTAAGAAATATTTAAAGATTCCCCATTTCTAGCACAAGAGATTGGAATATTTTAAGGCCATTCAACTCAACACTATGTGTTAGCCGGAAGCTGGGTTCTAATACTGTGAACAACCAGGAGCACACTTCAATTCTCTGTGTTCTGATGAAAGATTTTAGACAAGACTCATAGGCCGTTACATAGATGATAGGTAGAGTTTACTGCGAAGTGATAAAATTTCAGTGAGAGAAAGCACAAAGGTGGACAAGCATCAAAATGGCAGCGGTCTCAGGTTACGTTTATATGATGAACCAGTTCTTTCAAAGAACAGCCTTTCTTTCCTTCCTTTGAGGTCATTGTTCTTATATAAATAGAAAAGGCTGTGTTTGCCTACTTCAGAGAGTAGTTTCCTGCTTACTGCTTGAATGGATGTCTTGGTATAATTCGTTTTGAGACCTTGAGGTATTTCAACCTCTCACCCATCTCTTGCACTTTGGAGGGGCCCTGGACATTCTCAGCACCCTCAGAGGATGCTACATTCTCTCAAGCTAAAGTGTGAAATTACAGGTTCGTGGGGGTTTTATCAGATCTTTCTTCTTTTCAGTTACCCCTAAGCTCTCCTGTCTCCAGGCCTGCTAATGTTTTTCTCCCTGGAACATCTCTTTCAAATCTCAAATGCCATACTCCTAATTACTGCTAGTTGGGCCCTTCCTGTTTCACAAATGTATGAACTCACCTTGGACTCTGGGCCTTTGCACATCCTCTCCTCTGACTAACTACAAGTGTCTGCTGTTTCTCTAGAAAGCTTTCTGATTGTGAAAGTTTTTGCCTCCCTCCCCTGACAGTTAAGAAAGGTATTCCATATCATCTCATGCTTTCCATCTTGTCCTTGCTCATTTAATGTTGACTTCACTAGACCATGAGATATCAAAAGCGTATCTATGCTGAATGATATGGAAGATATGATATACCTAGCCCTGAGCAGATACTCAGAAATATTATTTTCCAACAATTCATACATTAAACATTTAAAAAACCTTTCCTTAATGTTGGACTTCTAGGTTGCATTTAGTTTTTCCAAATGATAATTAACGTTATCAAGTATATTATTTATAAAACTTTGTCATTTGCATTAGATAAATATTTGCTAATCCTATAAAATATCAAATAATTTATGACTCAGCATTGGTTAATGTTATGCATTATCCTCTTTGACGATTTAGTATCCCTGCCATAGATCTGTTTTCCTAAAAGTTCCTGGTAGATTGAAGAGAGGCTAGAAAGACAAAATTAGTGAAGTCTAAGTTTAGGGAGATTTTACTAAACTCAAAACCATTGTAAATCAGAATATTTGAGCTGAGGGGAACTTTACAGATTAAATATCTCCCTATGAGAAAGAAGAAGCACTGAGTTATGAAACTTACTCAGTCACACAGCTCTTTCCCTGCTGGTGGTATCTAGGGCTATGCATTCACTCAGCTCAGGAACCATGATTACTTTGGACAAGGATGGTGATTGACAAAATACACAAAACTATCTTGAGTCAAAACCAAGATGACTGCCTCTGTCGCCTAACTCTGCTGCAATCCTAGATTAAATCCTGGTTTTCAGGCCATTAATTCAACAAATATCTGAATCTATTAGATGTTAGGAGTTGTGCTATTTTGTCAGGTGTGAGAAATTAGAACTAGGAAATAGTGCCTACCTGCAGGAGTTTCCTGTCTATGAGGGCGGCTCATGGCATTATGAAATCCAGGATGGCAGTAAGAAGGAGTAATGTAAGAGCATGGGGCTGGACACAACACAAAGGACATACAGGACAAGGGAAAGGTCAGGAAAACTGACTTGTAAATTGGTTTTAGTTAGATTTGAATCTAAATCTAAGCCAAGGTTCCAACCATTAGTCTCTGTTGCAGTAACCTTCCTTCTGGGGAATAAATACAAGAAAGGCAGCACAGAGCTCTACTCCTGGAAAGAATATGAGATCTCTTGTACTTAATCCTCTTTCATTACAGAGGAGGAAACCGAGACTACAAAAAGTAGCGCCCTCGCCTCAGATCACAGCTGTGCCATGGTGAGGTCATGAAGAGCCACCCAGGAGCCAAAGTTACAATGGAGAAGAGGTTGAGAAGATCAACAGAGGGAAGATATGGAGGAAACTAATATGTAGGGTAAAAAAGAACAAATCAGACGAGCAGCAAGTCGGCAGACCCCACTAAAGCCACAGTATTGCAGGGCAGCTCCCCTCCTTCCTATATTCATGGACTCAGAGGCTACCTGAGTTCCAGAAGAACCACTGATCCTTGTTTCTCTGGAAACTGCTTATGCCTCCCTATGGAGAATGTGGTATAATCCAATGAAGTGCAAGAAAATGGCTTAATTCCATCTTTCTACCTCAAGGTGAGAAAAAATACCCTTTGCTACTATTGTATTCCATCCATGGCTTGTCACTGAAACCCTTACTACATGCCAATTTCTAAGGACAGTATCATGTGAAATACCTGGAATATTAGTGACGAGAAGTATCTAAAAGGAAGAAGGAAGTTTCCCAGCTTGGAAGGGCTGGCCCTTCCCATTCATCCAACAGAAGTTGGCTCCAATGAATTGGGGTCTTGAAGCCTCCAACTGCACAGTTTACAGACTCTATTATCTTGTGTCACTAGATAAACTCATAGTTAAAACAACCCTTACCAAATAGACTTAAATTTAAATGCTTCCTATAGAGAAACCACATACTAATTATACTGTAAGAACCAATAAATGATAGAAAAATGGCAGTGTGATCACTTCTTACTCCTAGCACAAACTCTTCATAAGTCACTTCTTATAAAGAGAAGACAATCACAACCTAAGGAGATATCTTATGTGTCAGCCAAACATTTTTGAAAATTCTAAAGATGACTGGAAGGAGATCTTTTTTAAAATGGGTGGGTAAGCAAGAGATGTGGGGGGGAGATGGAGGGGGGAAAAGGAAAAGAATTGAAGGGAGAAATGATGAAAATAAGGTTTTTGTAGATGGGAAAGGAACCAAGAGATGCAAGGAGTAAGGAGGGAAGGGAGATGTGGGGAATGAAAAAATGAGATAGGGAAAAAAGAATGAAGATGTATTATATACATGCAACATCTCTTCATGATAATTTTAATCACTATGTAGTACAAATATGTACAAATAAAAAAAGTGAAAAGTTCAAACAGTTGAAGAAAAAGATTACTGTAATTGGTTGAATTATGCCTCCTCCCTGAAATTTTGAAGATCCAACTCCTGATACTTCAGGGTTGAAAGTACTGCGTGTTTGGTAATCAATTTAAAATGTAGTCAGTAGTGTAAGTATTAATTCAGTATGGCTGGTATCCTTATAAAAAAGAAAACTATAAATACGTGTATACATACACTATTAGAATGCAGACTCGAACACTTTTTGTGATACAGAGAGGCATCTTTCTTGTTTGGCTAAACTTGGATTCTTGGAAGTGTCTGTTCCCTGTGAGTCTTAAAGCAAACCTGCCTTTACTGGATGTAATAGTTAGCTTTCCATTATTATAACAAATACATGGGTGATCAACTTAAAAAGAGCAAAAATTTGTTGTGGCTCACAGTTTTAAAAGTTCTGGCTCATGATCCTTTGGTGCCATTGTTTTTGGACCTGTAGTGAGGCAACAAATTATGGCAGAGAGCATATTGTGAAGCAACCTGCTTATCTCATAGTGGCCAGAAAGCACAGGGAGAAAAAAAAGAGAGGCTGAGATCCCAAATAACTTTGGACATCCTCCCAAAGACAATATTCTTCAACTAGGCCCCACTTCTAAAGATTCCATTACCTCCTAATAGTGCCACAGACTGAGGACCAAACCATCAGTGCATGGACCCTTTAGGGGCATTCAAGATCCAAACTATAGTTCCATGCTATTCTGTGAAAATAGAATAGCGTTCCCTAAAACCATTAAAACCTAGTACAAAGTTTTGTTCCCCCCAGGTTCTGTATTCTAGAGAATCCAAGCAGCCATGTACAAAACTTAAATTAGAGTTCTGCACCCTCAAATCCTGGCTCAGTGCAGTAACCCATCTCATCAGCAGATGCTCCAAGATTCCCACCTTGACTGACCAGTGCATGGGGTGAGCAGCAAGGTGGGTTCTTCCTGGGGACTGAGAGAGAATCCCTTCTAGTCCTGTCTTCTGTCTCTAATTCTTCACCTAAAAATTATACAGAAAATATGTTTTACAAGTTGTCCAGTTTTCTTTTTCTTTGCTTTTTCCGTAACGCCTGCCAACTCACATCATGTTCTACAAAATGTTTAAAAAGCCGTGCAATATCAAGCCAGTCTAGTGTGAACTGCCAGTAAGTTTCAGATAATGATTCTTCCAAATGAATTAGTAATGATGAGGAAAAACATCGGAGCAGATATAATAAATCGCCACTTTCATTAACAGCAGCTATATGTATTAAGTCCTCACGATATGCCAGACACTTCTAAGTGCTCTACTTACAGACATTATTTCAAACAACCCTGATTCCAATCCTATAAAGTAAGTGGTGCTTTAATCCTCAGTTTCCAAGTGAGAAAAAGAAGGCCTTAAGATCACAGACTGGCGATAGGAAAGAGGCATTCTCTCATCCAGGCCCTACCTCTAAGGCAGGTGCTCTTATACACTTCGCTGTCCAGTGGCTGCTTTGATAATATTATCACAAGAAGCTTGTTGACAAGGGAGCTTAGCACACTTCATGCAAAACCTACTGTTGAGGTCAGTTGTTCTCTCACTTCTTCAAGTACTATTGGAACAGGCAAAAGTCAAGAAAGATACCATGAAGTGATTATACAATTAATTCGACTTTTGGAACAGTTCCAAGGGCAGAAATATACGTGTGCTCATGACATTAAATCTCATCCAGAACAAAGACCCACAGAGGGAGAACCTATCACAGATGACTTGGAAGACTGGAAATTTCATCCTTTATTAACCACTTGCTACATTCCCTTTGTTGTTGCTGTTGTTGTTGTTTGTTTGTTTGTTTTCTGGATTCCTATAAGGACTTGCAAGCAGATACTGAGAGAGGCTGTTGTGGTTTGGGTCCAGAGTGTCCTCGGAAATTCACGTGTTTAGAAGTGGGGCTTTTGGAGCATGGTTGGATGATGGGGTCACTGTACACATCAGTGGATTATGCCTGATGAGTGGATAAACCCACTGAGGAGTCCACAGCCAGATGCACTGTGGGAGATGGGTCTGGTAACTGAGACAATGACCCTTCTGTCACTGTGTATCTCTCTCCAGACCCCTCCCTTGGTCCTCTGCTTCCTGGACACAATGACATGAGCTTTCCCCTGCTAGATTCTTCCACCATTCCCTCCCTGCTTTGGAGGCAACCAACCATAGACTGAATACTATAAAAAAAACATGAGCTGAAATAAACCTGTCCTCCTTTAAGTTGTAGAAGTTGAGTATTTTGTCCTAGGGATGAGGAAGTGCTAGACACAGGCCAAGAGAACGTTGAGAAAGATTATAGGAGAGACAAAATTACGAGTTCATCCAGCGAAGTCAAGGGACTAAAAGTGAGACGGCCTCCCCTCTACTCCTAACCCAGTCTTGATTCTATCAGTCCCAAACTTACCCACTGCTCAGTTTCCTCATCAGGAAGGTGGGGGTAATATTTATAAGTATCTTTAATTTTTATTCAAAAAGATTAAATAGAACACTAGAACAGAAAAATGCTTTAAACCTAAGAAGTCAGTAAATATCTCTATTCCCATTATCCTAAATTTGCTTTTCCTACGTACTGGAAAGTCTGACCATTATTCTTGGTTTACAGTTGAGCATCTCTGATCTGCAGGATTATGTCTGAGGACACTGTTTACCAAGCGTGTGGTGTCAACAAGGATCACATTGAGTGGACGTCAACAATACAAGGACACACAGCTGAGGAAGGTGCCAGAGTGTGGACAGACAGCGTCACACAGGGGAGCACGCGCAGCACCGTGGTCTCCAGCCTGCTACTGTGGGAAGTCAGTGGACACACTGGGAGGTGGAGCCCTACGTGCCTGGTCACTGGGACAGGGGACAGAGCGACCTCAGCCCCTGCCTCCTTCTGTGTCTCACACCGCGGAGCAGCTTCGTTCCATCACTCACTTCCAAAAGCACCAGGACCAAGCGATCAGGTGCTGACACCTCCTCAGCAGAGAGCTAAAATACCCTTTTCCTCTTTATAATTTATCTCAGGCCTTTGTTACAGGGATGGAAGTCAGACTTCTACAAAAGAGAATGGGGAACGACCACAAGTTTTTCATTCAATGATTCTGTTTGGTGGTTTTTAAAGCAGCCCATAGCGCTGTTAAATGGGTTTAAATTAGCAAAGTAAAAAATCAAGTTACCGTGACTTAGAAAATTAAATTAATTAACTAATTAATTAAAGTCACAGTCTCTTTTTTGGGCTGTTGACCATGTTGAGTAGAATCAGGGTTTGGGCCACCAGAGATGGGCAAGTTGCCGATCACACAGAGGAAGCTGAGAGCACTGCGAAAAACGCACACCAGCAACAAACTCCTCGAGAGTTAGGTGTCTTACCCATCTTTCAAGACGCAAACCCTGCCTTGTGATGTTTGCAAAAGCGAAAGGTAAGGCAATAACAATGAGACACCTCTGTCTTTCGGGTACAGGGCCCCTCGCTGCGTTTTCCTTATGATAAGCAGGACTCGACCTCAAGCGCCCCCTCCTCCTCTCCCTTCACACAGACTGGATGAGGGAGGGGGTGCTCACAGCACAGGGAGGCAGAGGACAGAGTTCACCCTGCTAAAAACCATTAATCATCTGGAGGTCACCAGCCCCGAATCCGTTTCCTCCTCGGAGGCGGTGCTGTGGGTGATCTGTCTCCTAACAGCTTTTGCAACGCCGAGCTGTAAAGCATTCCTGATGAATTATTGTTGGCATCCCGTCCAAAGGCTTGAAGGCTCAAGCCCACGAGAAGAAAAAGCAGACCCTCTCGGCTGCTGTCCACGGGGCCTGCATGGTGCTCGCACTGTGTGCGCAGGCGGGGACTCTGGGGATCCTCATCTCTGCGGCCTGGACTCCGGGAAGGGTGTTATGGCTGCAGTGAGGAATGGGGGTGTTTGAGGGCAGGTCACCCCAAAGGCTGTGCACCCCTCACAGCGCACATCTGAATTAAGGCAGGATTTATGTTCCCATTCAACAGACGAAGAAACCGAGGCTGAGCCTAGGACATGGAAGATCCAAAGCAAGCCAGCTACTCTGTGGCAGAGCTGACACTCGAATCGCCACACGACCAGCTGTTTCCCTACCTGCTGCATGCATGTATGCTATCTGCCTTGGCCTGACGGTCCTTCCTGAAGGGCCTCAGGTCACCCAGCCCACCCTCACTCACAGCCCTTACTCCACCTCTGCGGCCCAGACTGCTCTGCTCCCAGTCCCGACAGCCGTTTCCTTCAGGTCACCCAAGGTCAAGGCTAGGTCACCTCTCAGAGAAGCTGCTGTGAGCACCTGGGCTCAAGCGGCCCCTGCCACCCTTGTTTGGAGGCCCTGCTGTACTTCCTCACTGCACTCACCCTGCCCAGTGCTCTCCTGTTGGCTCGCAGTGTAGGGTCCATCTGTGGGTCTCCTTGTTTACCATCCTGCTCCAACACATACCTGTCCTGTCTCTGATATATGCCCAGCACTGAGATAGTAACTAGTATATGGCAGGTACTCAATAAACCTTTTTAAAATTAACTAATTATCAGCTATTGATCATTAATCATGCCAAACCTTCCAGAGCCATACAAAGTCTTTCAAAGTCTTTCCAAATTTGTATGTGAATTCTCTCTCTCTGTCTGTCTCACTCTCAGTCTCTCTCTCTCTCTTCCTCTAACCACAACACTAACACAAGCCAAGATTTTATTGCTACTTGTCCCATGTGTGGTAGGAAGAAGAGGACAAGTATTATAACCATTTTACAGATAAGGACATTGAGGACCAGAGATTTAGTAACATGCTAAGTACTTGCTATGCATCGCTTTATTTTTGCTTTCAGAAACCCCTAGGAAGTAGGCACTCTTAGTTTCCATTCTATAGCTTGGTAACTAAGTGAGGCTGAAGAAACCCAGAGAGATTTCATGTACAGCAGCAGATAATAGCTTAAGGAAATGATCTTAAATTGTTCACTCCATAAATGTTGCAGGGCTGCATAAAATGTGGTTGTTACATACTTGATTTTCCATTAATTATGGGGAGCTGCTCCTTCGCCTTCCAAATCCCAACCGAATACGTGTAGTGACTAAAAATAAGATGGCCTCAGAGCACTAGCTGCAAGGGAGTCCATGCAATGTAGTCCTTAGTAGTACAGCTCCTGCTGCCCAGGATGGCACGCTCAAGGAGAGGGTATTAATGTTTACTAGTGATGACTACATTCATTGCTTACCCTGTGGTGAATGAGATTATCACAGCCACTCTCTTCCTAGACTCTGGAGGTCTAAAGTATAAGATAGAGAGCTGGGGAGGGGAGAAGAAATGGGTGCAGGAATTAATTAAGGATGAAAATGACAATCAGGGGCCACCATGAAGACATGAGACTCCTGTCCAGTTGTGCAACAAAGGCAAAAGAGAGTTGAAGAGAAGAAAAAGGAGTTGAGACGGCAAGGAGTGAATTTTTGATTCCTTAGAAGCCACCTGAAGCATCCCAGTCCTACTGGGTAACCTTGAGCATTTTCTCTTTTCAAGCTTATTTTGAGGTTCAAGTGAGTCGCTGTACACAAATGCAGTGGGTTTGTTGTTAAAGGATACAGATGAGAGAAGCTGGGATCAACTCACAACCAGAAAGGCCAAGCACCCCCACCCCTCCCGCCCCATGCATCTTCCGGGCTGTGCTTATCCAACCTGGGAGTGGCACAATCACCATTCCATGTAATTTCAACTCAGCAGAAGAAGATTTCAGTTGATCTTTAGTTTCTAGTAGTTTCATATTTAAGAATGAGTGTGTCACCAAGAAATAAGAGGCTAAAGTGTGTCAAGCAAAATACACAGTCCTAATCTACAAAACCTCTCTCTCTCCTCTCCCTCTCTCTCCATGCCCTCGCACAGTTTTGCAAACACAATTATGACTTCGTGTGCACGGTACATTTACGGAATCACTGAATGTTTGAGCCACAAAGGATGCGGAGGTGCGGTGGCCACGTGGTATCTAGTCGTGCTCTGAAGACCCTAGGGACAGACACACATCTACATCTACATCTACATCTACATCTACATCTACATCTACATCTACATCTACATCTACATCGCCCCTGAGCAGAAGAGATGGAGAACCCAGACCCTTCTGCCCGCCTTCGCCAGGACCTCTTGGCTGGCCTCTCTGATACTGAGGAGTGGTGGGTGAGATTCCCCGTCCAAAAGACTGCACTATAACACACACACACGAGTGTGAAAACCGGAGGATGAGTTCCAAGCTATCTACCCTCTGATGTTTTTCAGACGGGGAAACTGAAGCGAAAACTAGCTCAAATCAAAACCCATCCCACCCTCCCACGGAAGCAGAACCGCGGGTCTGGAAGTGGGATTCTGAAGCTTCGTCTGTTTTCCCTACCGCAAGAATCCCAGGCTGAGAGACCCAGACAGCCCCGGCTCTGCTCCAAGGTCAGCTTGTGGCTGGTGGTGTTTGTTTGCACGAAGCGTAACATTGTTACATTGTTGCAACGCCGAGACTCAGAGACACCCCCAGCCAGCCCAGCTCAGCGAGCCGGCGCCCGAGGAGGGCGTGGCTGTCCCGGACGCGAGGAGGTGGCGAGGGCGAGGGTGAGGGAGAGAAGAGGGCAGGACGGCGGTGAGGCCAGCGCCCCGCGCGGCTCTGTAAACACAAGTCCGCCGGCTGTTTTCAAAACGTGAGAAGAAGCAGGATCCTGTCCTGTTTTGACATAGCCTGCAGGGAGGGAGAATGGGACTAGCGGATCTCGCCTGTGCGAACTGTAATTGCTTCCCGGAGCTGATGGTTAATCTCAGGCAGCTCGGCTGCCCTACACCCGCCCAGGTAGCTGAGCCCTGCAACCCAAGCTTCTGAGCCACCGCCGCTTCGCCGCTCCTTCCTCTGGGCTTGGGTCTTCCCTTCCCTCACACCTGGAAATCCTGGCTGACCAAGATCGTGGCTTTTAAACTGTGAGAGACTCTCGTTGGATCTGTTCTACAAAGAGGGTATCCTGGTAAGATGCAGGTTGAAGCTTCTGCCACTGAGGAAAAAAACTCTGGAAATCCACTGAGCTCCACGGCTCTTAAACAGTTGGGCCCACCCACGGATTCACCCAGTGCAAATCAAAATCATCCAGAAAAGAATAACGTGTCTGCACCAAAAAGCTATTTTTGCAGTTATTAACCCTAAACAAAGCAGTGCAGCAGAGGTGCGTAGCATTTGCATTGTATTGAGGACCATAATGCAGAGATGATCTGCAGGACGGTCTGTGTAGGTTCTGTGCGTGTACTGGGTCGTTTTGTGCAAGAGACTTGGGCACCGGTGGGTTTGGCAGACTGGGGAGGTTGTGTACCAGTGTTCCACAGGTAACAAAGGAAGAACTGTTGTTCATTCGATCTGAAATATTTTAATTCAAGATGTGACTTCACTTTAAGAAGCTCTACCCAAGAGAGATGGGGAAAAGTATCCTTGATCCTTGGATGATTAACTGAGAAACTCGGGGTCTGTGGAGCTGGATCTGGCAGTTTCTGTCCAGTCCTCTCTCACCCCTGGGGTGAGGTGCTCCGTCCTCTGCTGTAAGTCAACACTTTGGGTCTTGGACCAGTGTCACTACCATCTAGTGCTCTGTGACTGTGAACCACCCCTCCTGCCACTTCTGCCTCCTTCCTGCCTGCCTGTCACCTGCCTGATGTCCACAGTGGTGTCTTATTCCAGAATGAAATTCCAATAACCAGCACGGTGCCTGTGTGTATTGTAGCTCTCAATAAATGGATGCTGAATTGAGTTGCATCCTGAGCAACCAGCCTAACTTTTAAACTCAGATGCTGAGTATCGATTGTAGCCCAATCTCTGGAGCCTAGAGATGCATTTGGAGGATAGACAAGACATACTGTGGAGCAAGAGTTCCTGGTGGGATAGAACTGATTTCCCATGAAGGTCGGGAGGACCTGCATTGCCAGAGTGTGAAACTTTCGGCTGTCATGGGTCACACCTCAGTGTTAATGTCCTCAAGGAAGAGGATGTGTCATCAGCTCTGGCTTCCTTACTGACACAGGAGCCTCCTGGAAAGAGACAGCAGAATGCTAAATGAAGCTCAAAGTGGGCACCACAGAGACAGACAGAAGACATGGCACCCAAAAATAAATAAATAAGTAAACAAGGGGCTCTTTCTTTCTCCTGTCTTATCCAAATACTGTGCCCCTGGCAGAGTGAGTATGATTCTGGACAATCTGGGGTTTCAATAGACTGCTATTGCTTGCTTGCTAGGTGATGAGAAGCAGATTGCCTTCATCTCTCTGAGATTGTTTTGGGGAAGGAAAAACAAATGGTGATGTGTTGGACTGGAAGTGGCTTTGGGGTCACCAATAGAGAGGTGGAGATGGCACACGGACAACCAGGTCTGGAGTTCAGAGGAGGCGTTGGAACCAGAGAGAGGAATTTGGCAGTTGGGTTGCATGCATGTGTTTCTTAAAGCCATTGATGTTTGTGATGGCGTCCAGGGAGAGGATGTGGAGAGAATGGATGTAAGCATGGCAGGAACCTCAGGCAACTCTCTCATTAGAGTGGCCCGGAAGCTAACTCTGTTCGCAGAGGGCCGTCTCATCCGCATTTCTGAAGCGTCTGTCTCTAGCAGCTGTTATTCCTCCCAACAAACTGGGTAAAGAGTCTGCTTTTATGTCCCTTTTCCGCTCCCTCTCAATACGGTGAATTCTTTGAGGGCAGGGTCAAAGCTTAAACAATCCTTGTATCCCTGATGGGTTTTTTTTGTTGTTTTTGTTCTTTTTTTTTTTTTTTTTGGTACCGGGGATCAAACCCACAACTTGGCGCCTGCCAGGCAGGCTCTTATGCCACTGAACTGGGTCCCCGGCTTGTTTTTGTTCTTGATTTATTGAATGAATATAGTCCAGAAATCATATCTTTAAAAAACGATTGGAAAATCTATAAATGTTGTCTTGGACACTTGACTCAGGGAACCCAGATAGGACTGACGGATTGAAAATATCAGAACTACATCATGTCAGTGTTGCAAGAAAATCTTTTCAGCCCTAAAGCTGCCCAAAGATGCACAGGGCCACCTGGTGTCGTAATGAGTAAGCAGAGATGCGTGGCGTTATCCCAGAACTGTGGGGTGGAAGCCTGACCATGACTTCGAAGGCAGGCAGTTCTGGAGTTTGCAATTTCAACGTGTTACCCAGGCAGTTCCCTTCTTCAGCCCACTGACTTTAGAAGGGAAGAATAGAGCCTCTCGTTAGAAAACAGAACGGATACCTGAAGGCTCAGGAAGCCCACAACTCAATATTTCCCTCAACATTCTGGATCTCAGTCTAGAGACCCCACCTCTCCAACTCTATCCCATTGAAACTGTCTTCCTCCAGGCGCAGACTTACTTATCCATCTGTTCCACTCCTAGTCTTGGCCCTTAGATGATGGGAAATCCTCCGAGTTGGGGGAACAGGACTCCTTTGTTCATCAGGAGACTGTAGTTAGGAGCCCAGTGCCATAAGCAGAACACATTCACTCCCTACTCTGCAAATCTAAGACCCTCCGAGGACCATTGCAAAGATGAAGGGGTGCCTATGCATACTATTCTAGTGTATTAAAGATTCCAAAACTGTGGGTAATACTATCTTCAGATGCAATTTCCTCTGAAATTTGCTTACTACCAGTCAATAAAGGTTTGCTAAATTTAAAAGCACATTAACAAATGAATATGCATGCTACCCTCGCTGAGCAATCAACACGCATTTACTAATCTCTGTTGTGCACCCAAGACTGTGGTGGATACCCAAAAAGACAAAAATAGAAGAAATGTACAGTTCTTATTTTCAAGGATTTTCCATCTTATGGTAAGGATAAATTTATTTTAAAATGCATAAGCATCTAGCACAGCTTTGCAGAGTAACACGTTCCAAGCACATCACACAGGTCAGGCCCTGCTGGCCCTCGTGGGTTATCTTCCTTAATTGAGTTGTAAACATGAAGGGCCTCAAATTAATGCATTGAGGAGCAAGGGAAAATTGCACAGGTTTCTTCACTGTAGAAGGTTTTGGGTCACGGGAAAGTTTCTCTTAATTATTCTACTATTCTGCAGGTATCCCTGAGTGAATCAAACAAAACAAAATAGAAAGATGAGAAAAGGAAAAATAAACCCAGGAAATAGGATGCCCAACAAGTTTAACTCCTTTATCAACATTTGTCAATTTAATCTCAGTCTTAAAGCTCATAAACAGGTGCGACTTTTACCTGGGTAAGGGCTAGATTCGCCTCCTTCCTCTTCTCCAGATCCTCAGTGAGCTTCAGGAAGGAGTTGTGAGGAGTTTTGGCCACTGACCTGCCAAGCAGCAAAACTTTGGCCAGTCACACAGGAAAGATTCCCTGCAGATTCACCAGCTATCAGTGGAATTCTGTGCCATTTCACCATTCATCAGAGTCCTCACAAAAGAAAACACAAGTACTGTTGATTACCTTCTAATAACCATTTCATTGCACTTTTCATATTTATGAAAGGGCACTGGGAGAGGCTATTATTATTTCTCTAATACAAAGCAGCTGGGCCTGACAGAGGTAAAGGGGACTTTCTGGGTGTGGCCCTGAAAGTTTGTGTTTTCCCGGAAGGTTTTGAGCCGAGGCCAAACCAGACCCAGAAGTTCCCATCCAACCCTGCCTCGACACATGACTTTCATTAACAAAATTGCGTTGCTCTTTTCTGCAGAAAGTGGTACCATTACTATAATAAAAACATGTCCATTATGGATCAATTGCCACCTACATGGTGGGGAGGAGGAGGCAGGAGAGAGAGGGCAGGGGCTGCAGAGAACAAAGAAGAACTGATCTTGTGGTGGGAGGGAATAGCCACTGGGTTCCTCCCCAGGCTTGGGCTGTCAGGAATAGCTAGATCAAATTTGTACCTGCAGCATGAACAGCCTGGGCTAACTCTCTCACACAGAAGCTGGCTTCGGGGAGCCTCTTCCAGCTATAAAGCAGCCCATTCTTCTGCAAGCTCCTGGTCACCAAAGATCAGGACAAGCACTATCAGCTGCCCTCCATCCGGGTCCCCTCTGTGGCCTCCATTTGGACTCTGTCACTTAATTCCTGATTTTGCTTTCTTATTTCACCTACCCAGTCCCCATATTCACTTTTTAAATGTAATTGGGATGTCTAGGCTTGGTCATACTCACAGCTATAATCTGTATAACCTACTGGGTCTTATCCTGGTATGCTTGGGTGGAACTCTGAACTCCTGTGTCCACTCCTATTCCCCTACACAGAGGTCAGCTACCCACAGTCACCTGCCATCCCTATGTTATCCTGTCCCTGCTACATGGGGGAGGACAATGGTCATCTGCTAAGCACATTCTCTTCTTAAAGAAATTTTATTGTAGGCTCAAAAAGTAACTTAAACTCTTGATTACTCAAGATCTGTATCTTGGTGGGGATGCTCTTCCCTGATTTCCAAGCATTTGGAGTACATGAAAACTAGCTAGAGGAGAGGGGGAAAATGAATGCTGAAGTAGTATTGCCTTCAGAAATTCTGATTGTACAGGTTTAAATATGTCAACAGTCTACATTTCTTATGGTGGTTGATTCTAATGCAGAAAGAAACTGGGATGCATTTCAAGGAGTACAGCCTTAAACTGTTCTCACTTGCCCTCCTTAGGAAGTATTCAGCTGGGAAATCTTATACATCTGTGCAACGCACAACTCTTTTTTAAGTATTATCACACCCATTTGTCCTTTTTATTTTCTGTGATTCTCTCTGCCATTAAAGGTAATAATTGTGTCCATCTTAAAGGTGAAGAAAGTAAAACTCAGCATGTGTGTATTTCCCAAGGGCTAGGGCTGGGATCCTATCACAGACTGCCATCTCCTGTATCCAGAGTATCTTCCCTGAACTCTGCACCCCCATACCTGCACTTACTGGCCAGTTCTTCTTGGTGTGGCTAATAGGTGTCCAAATTTAATGTACTCGTACATGAACCACAAAGCATAATGGCCCCAACAGATTTCTCCATGGATTTCTCACAGCTCTAGAGAGTAGAAAGTTGGCTCACAGACAGAGGTCTTCTCTGGGTGTCTGCACATGGCAAAGAGAGAGCTGTGGTTGTTCTCTCTCTTCCTGTAAGACACTAATCTTATTATGGGCACTCCATCCTTGTGACTTCCTCTAAGCCTCAGCATCTCCCAAGACTTCACATCCAAATAGCATCCCAAGAGAGATTAGGGCTTTGCCGTGAGTTGGAGGGCAGAGGAAACCACCCAGCCTATAGCAGCCATGCAGGGTCATCCTCAACCCTGCAGCCACAGAAAGTCTCTTCCCGGCTAAGTCCTTTCATTTTCCTCCTCCATCAAGGCTTCTAGCAACTCCTAATCACTCCCGGAGTGAAATGCAGCTTCATGAAGGGGCTTCCAGGCATGTGGAGGACATGGGGCCTCTCAGGGCCACAAAGGATTGGAAGTTAGGAAGGCAGAGAAAAATAGTGACCACAGTGCAGGCCATAGCACAATGGTGTACTAATTAAAGACCCTCCGGGGAAGTAGGCTTTTAAAACAAAATATGCACCTGTTTTAATGCAGAAAGATTTTGAAACAACATCAATACTAAGAGGACGATCTTTATTCAAGTACAAGGAAAGACCAAGAATGGGAAAAAGAGGCCAAGAAGACTACATTACAACTATTTAGGCATCACCGATTTCACCTTGAGCCTCCTAAGCAACCACAGGGGAAATGACACAAGGTAACTCTGTCATTCTGTCTGAAGGAAGGAAAAACACACACTGCTCTTCAAGAAGCTTGTCTTCTTTTCCCAGTAGTGGACTAGAAAGGAAACTTTTAACTGGAGTTATTCCAAAGCTCTGTATCTTCAACCAGATTCATTATAGGTTATGAGGCCTATGAGGCTATTGTCCTAATCCCTCTGTTAATAAATTGAAGTATTCCTCAAACCCAGCAGAACAAAAGGGTTAGGATGACACAAGCTCAATTCCGTCTTCTGGCATATGGGACTGAGCCAGCCCTGCAGCCGTGATGTGGCTGGCTCCTCTCATGAGCGCTGGCCTTGCCTCCTGGTGCTAGGTTTTCAGTGTCCTCCTGTTCTCTTCCAGAGAGTCTGAAGTCTTCACCATGGCCTGCAGCGACCAGCACAATCTGGTTCCTCTCTGCCTTCCCAGAATCTTCTTCCGACCACTCAGCTCCCCTCACTCCACTCTCACCGGCCATCCACAGGGTCCCAATCTCTCGCCCATCTCCAAGATCTCCCTCGCTCATCCTGCTGAGAGAGATGAACCACAACATTTTCATGTGGCTGCTGCCTCCATATTCTTTGGGTCACAACCTATCACTACTTTCTCCCCTGGATCTGTTCTGCCAAGAAATCTAAAGTAGGCCTTTCCATCCTTCTCCAGCTCCTCTTTAGAGAGCCTCCTTCTTTCCTAGAACTGGTCACCATCTCAGCATCCTTTATTCATGCAGCGCATGCACAGTAGCATCTCCCTGCAAGAACATAAAAGAACATTACCTGCTTCTTCTCCGTCCTATCCCTAGGACCCAGGATAGCACTGGATACACGGGCGTGCCACACATACTTGCTGACAAATGAAAGCACTGAATGCTCCCTGGTGAGTCTTGGAAGAGAGCTTTTTTCCTGTGACGAATCCTACTTTAGAAGATCCAATCATCCAAGACTATGTCCTTCCAAGGAAATCAAGGAACCCAAAACAACATTCCCTCCAAGGAGAGCCAGCCAACTTCAGCACAAAGATAGCTCAGAGATCCCTCTGCCTATGAGGTCAGAATTCTCCCAAGGACTCCTTCTGGGTAGAGTCAAGTTTATTCTTCATGGCAGTGCTTGGCGAGGGTGGGTGGAGTGCAGCACACAGGACAGGGGGGCTTTTTCCTTCCGTCCCTCCCAATCCAGTCCCCAAAGAAAAGTTCCTCCAGTAGGGTTAAAAACATCCCTCTAATACAAAGGCACCAAAGAGAACTTCATGGTATACCAAAATTAAAAAGAGACACTGTCTGGATGTGAAGAAAAAAATCCCTCACTTGGCCCTTTCTGGTACCAGGGTCCACTGGCAGCACCATGCAACTCTCTCGAACCAAAGCTGCACCAGCTTCCACAGAGAGGAGTCCTGACCAGGGGAGCGGCCACCCACTGCTGCGGGCAACTCGGCTTGAACTGAAGGCTCATTATCGCAGCAAGCCCTCCTCGTTCCCTTTGGTTTCCTCTTTCTTTCCCACACTCTTCCACAGCTCCAACCGGGCCACCGGGTGCCCAAACCCAAATTCCTACTCTTCGGTCTGTGCTTCTCTACAGCCACCTGGAGCTAGGATCGCAACCAGAGAGTTCTCCAGCTGGACACTGGGGCAGTGTGATTGGAGACTTCATCCCTGCTCAGCCATGGTCAGGCTAAGACACTCGGCAAAACTATCCCTTGCCCTGGTCTGTAAAACAAGGAAACTGGTTGTCATTCATGTTCCACTTTTGTGATTTTTAAGATGCTTGCATACTGCCTCTGCTGTTTTTAAAAACATGATTATAAGCCTGTAATTCCAGCACTCTGGGAGACTGAGATAGGAAGCCTGCCAAGTTTGAGCCCAACTTGGGCAATTTAGTGACTTAGCAAGACCCTGTCTCAAAAATAAAAACAGTAAAAAGAATTTTAAATGTCTGGCGATGTAGCTCAGTGCAAAGGTCTTGAGTTCAAACCCTAGTACAAAAACAACAGTAACAAAAGTGAAATAGGTATTTAATATTTGCTTTTATGCTTCCACCAGCTGTTGGACAAGAGTCTGAGAAATAAGAGGTATGCTATATTCGTCTAACACCAAGATCATCTTATATTTCTTCAACCCAGTATATGAACACTTCGGGAAATGTTGGATTAATTAAATGTTCTCTTAGATAAGTTCTTACAATGCATGACTCTAAGTACAATTCCTGAACATGAACTACTTTGAATTCCTGAGGATAGAAAGTGTGGCTGGAATTCCATAAAAATCAAGATCCCCAAATTCACTGCACATGCTAAAAAGTCCCAAAGGTGTCAGTTCTCTTCTCAGCATAACTTGATTCATCAAGTGCTTAAACTCGCATTACTTGCCATATCCAAACATAGATGATTGCAACAGAAACATTAGAAGGCATGGATTTGTCCACATTAGGTTTACCAGGAGCCAGATAAAATACCAGTGAGCAGGGGACAGCTCTGTATACTAAATATCCCATTATGGTGTCATGCAAAGACCTGGGTGCAAACTACTTGAGAGTGTGGACCAGACATTTCACCTATTGTCCTCACCCAAGCACGCCATAGACACTTCACTGTCTTATCTGCTGAGGTTCTATAGCGAGTTATCTAGAGGAAAAATGAACCAATGATTCATTCTGCGTGGATTCACAGATCTGCTGAGCAGGCTTTTGAAAGATGAACTGTTGTCTGGTAAGGAAGACCCTTCAGGTGGGCAAAGTAGCCTTATAAGATGTGCCATACGCAAAACATACAGGTAAGAATCTGTGGAGAGAAAAAGGCAGATTGGCTAGAGACCTCAGGACCCATACAGAGATGTGGAAAATAGCAGGAGAGTACAAGGCACTCTGGGGAGGATAGTGGGGTTGAAGGTACCCAGGTAACTGGTCACATAGAAAGCTAAACGGAGAAGATGGAGGCCCAGTGACCAGGCATTGGCATCTTCAGCATAGGGCTTCCTGCAACTGGGGCCCGATGTATGAGTCTTGAAAACCCCTCAGTTGCTGTACAAACTGCTTTATAGTCAGTGTATCCCAGTCTCTCTGTGTAGAAACCAACATTGCATCATTCATATGCTTTGACTCTAAGTCTGAATGTGATTTGTAAACAACATTGACAACTGACTTGATCTGATTGGCATCAATATCAGAATATACTTACTTTTCAACTTTACAAGGAAAATTAACCAAAACAGATCATATCTTGGACCATTTAACAAGCTTCAGTAAAGCCAAAAGAAAATAATGAAATCAGAGTGTGTCTCAGATTATATCAGAACTGAGATATAAATAACAAACTATATCTAGAAAATCCTCAAATGCTTGTCTATTATTTCTAGATAATCCATAGGTTCAACAAGAAATCAAAGGAGGTTGGGAAAGTATTTGCATCTGAATGATTATTTTAAAAACCTCTATATGTCTAAATGTACAGTGTCCAGCTAAAAGTCTTTGGACAGAAATTGATGACACTGGATTGATGTGCTGAATGCGTTCTTGTAAGATGTGCCATATGCAGAACATACAGGTAAAAATCTGAAATGTGAAGAGAAAAAGACAGATTTGGCTAGAGACTTTGGGACCCAAGAAACAATGTGTCAATAAATTCTCTGGGTTTTTTCTTTGTTATTTTCAGTTTTTTTATTGAACTCAGGGGATTGAGCTTAGGCCCTCATGTGTGCTAAAAAAACACTGGACTAATAAGCTGCATCCCAAGACTTCCTGTGTTTTCTATTTGCTTCACATAGGCAGACTGGATGCTGGAGAATTTGGTGCCCCAAACTCCAAGAGGTGCAGGCAAAAAGCTAACCAAAGACCAGGTACTATGCAGCCTCACAAGATGGAAAACTTTCAGACAATAACTTCTCCATTATAGACAAACAGAAAAATAAATAAAATTGTTGTCTCTTACCACCAAAAGCAGAGTCGGAGTGGTATGCTTAGACTTCCCTCTTACCAGCCTGTCAACACTCTGACTCCCTCTACCAGGTGGCATCAGAGAAGGTAATGTGGGGAGCGGGGCTATTCATCACTGCTCTGTAGTACCGAGCCCCAGGCACCTGGACTTCTGCTCCATCCTGCTGGTACATAGACTCCCCTCTGCAGGGCAGTGGCCCATGCCTGTTATCCCAGCCACTTGGAAGCAGAGGCAGAAGGATGACAAGTTTGAGGTTAGTCTGGGAAACTTGCAAGATCGTATCTCAAAATAAAATGTAAAAGGTGCTGAAGATCTGTCTCCATGGTAGAGGACCGCTGGGTTTGATCCCCAGTCTACCAAATAAAAAATAAATAAGGGAAAAGGCACTGTTCCCCACCACTGAAGACCTTGCAGATAGCAGGACTTGCACACTGCCCAGCAGTGATAGGCTGCTCTCCACAGTGCCAGTGGAGGTCCCCAGATCACAGTGAGCTGTATGTACCCCAGCCTTTCTCAGCACAGGTGACATCAGCAGAAACTTAGTGAGGAAACACAGGCTTCCTCCTCCACCTGGAGTTACAGAGTGATACACCATCTCTCCCATCAGAGATGTCGGAGGAGTCTGCCTGCAACAGAAGATGTAAATAAGACCCAGAATCCCGTGGCATTGTACCCAAGATGTTCAGGTTTCAACTGAAAGATCACCTGCTAGTCCAAGAACCAGGAAAATCTCAGTTTGAATGGAAAAAAGACAATCAATAGATGCCCAAACCAAGCTGACACAGGTGATGGAATTATAAGAACAAAATTTTAAACCAGCCAATATAAAAATGCTTCCATGAGCACTTATAAACTGTCTTAAAATAAATGGAAAACAAGTATCAGTGGAAGATAGAAAAAAGAATCAGAGGGGAAAAAAGAATCATTCAAAATCACTGATCTAATCCAGGGCCAGCAAACCATGACCTGTAGACCAAATCCAGTCTGCTTTCTGTTTCATTATTGATTTTTCTGGAACACAGCCATGCCCACTTGATTAAATATCATGTGTATCATACGAAATAGATGTCATGTGTCTCTGACTCCTTCATGCTACCTTGCTTTCTAGCCCCTTCCCCCTATGATATTTTCTATCTATTCCTTTGCAGAAGACATCTACCAACTCCTCATCTAAGTATCCACCTCTAGATGTGTAGAAGCACAAATCAAAACCAAAGAAATCAGAAGATAATAAGATAGGAAATCAGTAAAAGGTTGTCTTAGTCCTTTCCTGTTGTTATAACAAAACAACTCTTAAACTGAGTAATTCACAAACAACAGAAACGTATTGCTCACAGCTCTGGCGTCTGGGAGACCAAGGTCAGCATGTCAACAGGTTTGGAGTCTTGTGAGGGCTGATTCCTCATAGGTGGAATCTTCTGGGTCCTAACATCACAAAAGGAACTAACAAGTTCCCTGGACCCTTATCTCTTATAAAAGACTCTGCCCTTATGCCCTTACCTCCCCCTGAACCACCCATTTCTTCACAGGATTGCATGCAGTTATTCAGCATCCACAAGTGCATTTGGATGGAGACACAAATATTCACACTACAGCATAGCAAGGTCCTGAGAAAAACTCCAACCGTGGGGGAAATGTTCTGTATCTTGACTTGGGCAGTGTGCCCAAAATTTATCAAATAATATTTTTAATACTTGTGAATTTTACTATAAGTAAACTATGCCACTAAAAATTTCATAGATTGGATTATGTCACTGTCCTGTTCACAACCTTTTAATGAATTTCCAAAAACTTTTGTGTGGCCTCCAAATCCCGGCATGATCTTTCCCCTTCCCAGCTGCACACCCCTCCTGTCATTCCTCCACCTGCACCTTGGGCCCTCCTTCCAGCTCCCCCAAACTCCATCACCACCTTTGGATGCTGCAAAGATTCCAGTCACCCGCCCTCACCAGGGCCACTAAACTGACTGCTCCCCTCTTGGTGGGTTCTCTCCCCCCCCCACCAGCACTGGAATCATCTCCTTTGTTTCTTCTGAATTTTGGCTGAAAAGCCACTGTCTCAACAAGTCCCACCACAAGGACCATGTTTGAAATGCATCACACTCACCGCTCTATGAAGAGGTTCCCTATCCCTTAGCCTGCTCTACTTTTCCCCCGTGGCATCACCTTTAACACATTGTACAATGTGCTGAGTCTTCATCCTCACTGTTTATTGTCTATCTTAACATATAGTAGAGTGAAAGCACAAAGGAGGTGAGAAGTACTTGTCTTACTCATTGATACTTCTTAATAGTGAATGCTTCAGAAATGTCTGCTGAATAAGTGAATACATGACCCATCAGTCAAGGTTGTGAAGAGAATCTGTAGCAAAGCTCTCATGTGAACGCAGAAGAGTGCAAACACTGGTTCTTTATCTTTGGCATCCCCTTTGTTCTAATCTTTCTATCTTGATATAATGCTTCAGAGCCCATGTCCTAAAATCTTACATTTTTTATTTTTTGATAAATTGCATTGCTAACTCTCTAAGTGGCAAATACAGTATTTTTATTACCTGATACACTAAAGGAGTAGAGCATGTTCAAAACTGCACAGTGCTTGTGTCCCCCAAAATAATGTGGGGTTTTGACATATTTTGACTGTGGAGTATTCTCCATTGTCTCCAAACTTTGATTTGAAGAGCAGCGTAGGCACTTTCTATTACCATATAATTAAATTTCATCACCTTTTAAAGAATTAGTCAGGAATGCAAGAGGTCATTACATATAGAATTCTTTGCTGTACTTCTTCTATTATGTTACAAATAAAAGCCAATCAGTTGGTGTCTTGGTGGTTTGTGCCGTTAAGTGCCCAGAATCTGTCTGTGTAACTTACAGAATAAGAGGCAGAGCTGTATCCTAACCAAGAGAAATTGCTGTTTCTAAGACTGGAACCCATGCTATAAAGGGTGGACTAAAGGAAAGCTCATGATCTCAGCAGGAAAGCACAAATAGCCACGCTGGCCAGTCAGGGCTGTGTTTACGTTCTGACTGCCAACTCTAATGGGTGAACTCCTGTCTGTGTTTATTGTAAGCATTAAGGACTGTCAGTTCTTCATTTCTCAACTGTGACCCAAGCTCAGTCAACATTTTCAAGGAAGAGGAGCAACATGAACTGTCTCAGCTGCCCACCTGTGCTTCAGCCCAGGTCACAAACATTTTCTTTTTCTGGGAATCTCTCTCCCCATCCGGCTGTTCCTGCTGCCATGTTTGTGCTCCAGCTCTATATCTCTGGTTGACATTGCTGGAACCAAGTAGAAACCTGACCCAAGCTCCTTGTTCCTGAACACAGACCCTGAGACAAGCAATTGATTAGTCTTTGCACGTGACTGCCAGTGAGGCAATGTATAGTTGGAAACTTGAAGGCAGCAGCCAGCAGAAAGAGAACAAAACAAGTGCACAAGAAGCAGAGACAAGAGGGAAGGAGAACTGCACAGTCTCAGATCTCAGCTCAAGCCCCTCCACAGTCCCACTGCTGTTGGGTTCTGAGAGTCACCTAGCTATCTTTCTGCTACTGGCCCATTTTTGCTTAAGCCCACTCAAGCTGGTCACTTGACAGCAAATAGAGTTTATGCTAAGAATTAGAGGTTATAACTGCAGCTAAGCAAATGAGGCTATAGTGCCCCTCAAAAGTTTGAAATAGATAGGGTGCAGTGGAACATTCAATGCCTGGCTACTGGGTACCATAGCAAGACACTATGTCTCTTAAAAACAAAAAATAAAAGAACTAAAACTGAGACCCTAATTAATTTGCTTATTTTTTTCTTGTTCACTTAATAATTTTAAAAACAGTTCTAAAATTCTTTATGAAGGATTCTGATTATGGTAGCCTCCTGTGAGAGTTAACTGATTGTATCAACTTGAGTGAGAAATGCCCAACTTGGGCTGGGGTTTTTAGCTCAGCGGCACAAGGGCCTGCCTGGCAAGCATGAGGTCATGAGTTCAATTCCCAGTACCAAAAACAAAACAAAACAAAAATGCCCAACTAAATTGAATCTGTTCTGAGTGTGGCTAAGGGGATTTAATGAAGACAGAAGACCCAGCCTAGGATGGGCTGTTGCCTGAATGGTGCAAAAGGGAAGCAAAGAAGGACAGCTTGCTTGTTTCTTCAAAGGAGGTTCAGTCTTCACCTCCACCTTGGACGGTGTCTCCTCACTTCCGGGGCAGACTCTTTGGCCTGCTGATGATGGACTCACACAGGACACTACAACAAGCCCCAGGCCTTCTGCTACATCCATCAGCTCTCCAGTGTGCAGGCAGTCCGTCTGTACTCTGACATACCTGACTTTGTGGGGGGCCATTCTAAACCAATCCTGTGAATTCTTATAGATTTGCATGTCTTGCATTAAATCTGTTTCTCTAGTAAGCCCTGACTGATACACTTCCTACCTGGCATTCGGGGTTCTCCCTGTCCATCTTCCAGTCCAAGCAACCCTTTGATTCTCCCCCCAGCATAGGACTAATCAGGTTATTTCCCAGATGGAGAATTTTGACCCGTTCCCATTGTCTTTAGTTCAGGAGCTGGGTTTATAGCATACAGGGAGAGCATGTACTTAACAAATGCACAGGCCCAGATTCTATCCCTAAAACATATTAAAATTTTAAATTAAAAAATCAAATAGAGCTCTACTTTCTCCGTGACAACCATCCTCTTTCTCCTTCATATCATGTACAGTCCCTCACTCAAACCACACCCACAAATGAAGATCCCAAGTGGCCCGGGTCTCTGAGGTCAGGATGCTGGAGCTCCCTGGGGTTACACTGACCAACATGGCTACTCCAGTCACATGCCAATGACTCTCACATTCTAATATTAGAACTCTATGGCCCTGAATCAAGGCTGACAGTTTTCTGATGCTGTTGGTTTCAAGCAGGAGCCTCAAGTGTTATCTTTCTATGGTCTGTTGGCCATTTCAGAACTTGAGAAAGGTAATGTTCAATGCATTAGAAAGAAACAACTCATCCCTCACTGAGCCCACTGCCATGATCCAGAGGAGAGGAAGTCACACCCCCTGGATTCTACTGCCATCTGGGGAACATCAATGAGTGGCCACCCTGCACCTGTCCACCATCCCAGTAACCTCAGATTGGAGGAACCCAGGTGGCTAGCCCAGTCCCCTGCACCATGGGATGGGCAGCCAGTGCAGGAAACACCCAAGACTCAGCAACAGGCTGATTCAGAGCAACATAGGAAAACATCAAGATGAAGGAGCAGGGTGCAATCTCAGACCTCCAGCCCATCCAGAACAAGTCAAGAAGACATAGACATAAAAGAAATTAGAAGTCACACACCTGAAATTTTTGAAATGACAGCAACTAAAGAGACAACTTAGAGCTTATGTTATTTGATTAATTTCACATGCATATATCTCACTGTGAACAAGTCTAGGAGACACAGACATAGAAGAACTGGAAGAACACACACATGAAATTTCTGAGACAATGGCAAGTGAAGTATAGCAGCAACTTAGTGTTTGTGCTGTTTCATTGACTTTGCATGCCTGTGTCTGGTGGTCTGAGCATCTATTTAGAGAATAACGATGTGCATTACAGTAACTATGGTTGATTTCCTACTGTCTTGTTTTTGAAATCCAATGTCATTCCCATTGTTTTGTTTTGTTTCATTTTATTGTTTTGTTTTGTTTTATTCTCTTTAAAATAAAAAATAAGTTAATTAATTAATTAATTTAAAACTCCATCTCCTCAGCCCCATGAGCCACATGTCCATCACTCACCAGAACACATGGCTTGTGGACTGCATAGCTGGGGAGCATCCCCACCACTGCAGAGAGGTTTAGTGGATGCACTTCACCAAAGTATCCTTCCCTCCTCCTCTTTGCTTATCTAATCCTACCTATCCCATCAGGTTTCAATCCCAATTGCCACACTCCTTCCACATGACAGCTACTCAGTGAGATTCTAGAGTCACTCATTTAATTTCATAGCAGTGAAGCCCACAGGCCCTGGACCCTGACTAGAAATCTCTCCAGTCTCATCAGCCCTATGACCTTGAGCACTTCACTTCACCTGTCTGTTCTCCATTTCTTCAAGTGTGAAATGCAGACAATAATGTCTTTCTACAGTTGCATTATTGTAAACTTTAAAGGCATTGCTAATTAATATGTGTTTTAATCTATATAAAGTCCTACCCCCAGAGCCTGACTGCCAGTGGGTGCCCACATAGTGCCGGCTAAGGACAGCAAGTGCAGCGTCTGTCATCTGTCATTATTCAGGTGCAAGTCTCACCTAGCCTTTCTTCTAGCCTCTCCCTTCCTACAATGAAGGATACAAGTCTAATTCACTTTTGTGTTCCTTCAGTGCCAGGGACAATGCCTGTCACTTAACAGATGATGTATTTTTTTAAGAATAGCTTAGGAAATGAATTAACTAACAGAGATGTAGAATGAAAATGGAAATAAAAGAATGTCACTAGAGGAAGAATACAGAAAAATCAAGATAAATGTCAAAAATCTAACAATCATCAAAGCTAACATCTAATTTAGACCTGAGGATTTAATGGAGCTCTTTTGCAAGGAGTTCTTGTTTTACACCTGACAGCATGGTAGTCCTCTTACATTTGTATGGTGACTGTTCTTCTGATGCCCACTGGTGGCCATTGAGTTCTGGCATTAATGCCCTTGGGACAAAAGTGAAAGAGGGTAAACCTGAGAGAGGTCAAGAGTACCAGTTCTGACTGGCTGGGTTCCCTCTGTGTCACCCAGGGATTCCATGCTGCAGTTCTCCAACCAGCTTCACTGGCATTTAGCAGAAGAATTCTATACTCAAGATTCAGCTTGTCTCTGATCAGCCTTCAAAACACTCACTTCCAAAGAGGGCTGAACACCTTGAAATGCCTCCCTAATGGCACCAGGATTAAAGGAGGAGAGAAAGGGCAGGTGAAATGAGAGAGTGAATACCACTGGGCTCCAGATGTCCTACAGGGCATTCTGCATCTGTTGAAGTTTTTCATCCTCTTTCAGTGTATGACCTTTGGATAACAAGTAAATGAGCACGCCTCGATCATCCATCAGTGAAGCCAAGGGAAGGGGCAGGGTTGACTTTCCCAAGGTCACACATCGAAGAAGGGACACAGGCAAGATGAACAAAAGACTTTCCCAACTCTAAAACTCATACAGTCCCCACCACACCACACTCTGCTACAAAGGGTTCTTTGACAAATAATGAAAGTTTCTCTGGAATCCAAATGGCTACTGAGTAAAATGAGTCAGAAGCACTCCCAAGGGCACCACCCAGAACCCCTTTAGAGGAAGCTCAAAAGAGCAAGATGGCACAGAGTATCAAAGACAGACTTCTGCCCAGGCTGAAGACCAAGAAACTTAAGTAAGTCTTCCAAACAAAGACACCACATCAGATGCTCTAGGAATGCCTCTTCTCAACCGCATCTTCTGCTTCTTGTCAACAATCCACCCACAATTCCTGGGGCTGCAATGGTGGGAAAATGTCAACTACCATCCCCTTATCTCTAGTCAAATCAAATATCTGGCTTGCCTCTCTTTTATTGGACAGCCTCAAGAGCCACCATCCCTGCTCTGGCATTCAAGCAAGCAAGCAAACCCTGGGACCAAACGGAGCGTATGTGCCCAGAGGATCAGCTTCTACTCCTGCAGCGGGGAGTCCAGGGAGAACAAGGCACTCCTTTGTGGACAAGATCCCAGCAGAAACAAGTATCTTTTCACAGATCTCTCAGAGACAGAAAAAGCGCTCACCAGAAGACTCTGAAGGGATTTTGGTTTTAAACACATGCTCTATAAAATGGAAGCCCAAAGCCCCAAGAGGATGCTTGCTTTGGGGGAATTTCCCAAGTTGATATTTTTTTTGCTTAAGAAGAGCTCTTTCACTTCAACACAAGTGCCTCAAACTACATTTCCTGTCCTTCACCAGCTCCTCCAAACACAGTTTTCGTGGCATAGGGGGAAACGTTCTGCCTTGGGAAGCAGAGCCCTGAGTTCAAAGCCAAAGGCCTCATTCTAACTGTGAGACCAGAGAACAGTGGCTCAGTGTTGTCTTGTATAAAATGTGGATGAAAATACTGCTTACACATAGTTGAATTAAACAAAAAAAATAACAGTGAAGCACCTTACATGGAACCTGGCCCAAAGTGGCTATTCAGTATGTTTTCCCTGTCTTCTCAGGTAGAGTGACTACCACCAATGGTTTTATTTTTTTTAATTATAGACAGTGAGGGTGTGGTGACATCAGAAGGTGACCAGTCAGTTGGTAACCATTCATAGGCATCACCTGCTGAAATGCATCACCGCTCGGGGCCTGGGCCTCAGGTTTTGAGATTCAGAAATTGATTCAGATGGAACAGATGGGTCTAACTCTTGCTGACACACCAGATGGATGGGGTATGAGTATTTATATGTGTCATCTTGTATCTTAGCTACTTTCTTGTTGCTGAGACATAATATCCATTACCCACAATGCCAAGGAGGAAAGATTTGGCTGGCTCACAATTATAGAGATTTCAGTCCATAGTCTGCTGGCTCCAAGGCAGGGTGGCATGGCAGAGCAAGGCTGTTCATGGCACTGCAAAAAGGAAGTGGAGAAATTGATCAAGGGAGTAGAGAAAGAGATACACTCTTTCAAGCCACGCCCCCAGCGACCCACTTCCTCCAACCAGGCTTCACCTCCCAACATCACAGTTAGCTCTAATTCTTCCATGTACTAATTCACTAAAGCCTATCACACCTTCATCATCCATTTCCCAAAGGCCCCACTTATGAGCACAGGAGGCTTGGGGGTACATTTTAGACATAAACAATAACACGTTAACTGCTCCATGGAGTACTCAGATTAAACATTATTTCTGGATGTTTCTACATGGAATGGAGGGTGAGACTGGCATTTTAATCGGCAGACTCAGTAAATGAATCACTGTCCCCAGTGTGAGTGGGTATCATCTAATCCATCGAGGACTTGCATAGAAAAAAAAAAGGCAGAAGAAAGAATTTTCCCCTCTTGCATCCTTCCTTCAAAGCTAAGCTGGAACATAAGACTATTTCCCTTAGACTGGGATTTACATCGTCGGCTTCCCACATTCTCAGATGTTTGACATCAAATTGAATTACCCCCAGGCTTTTCTCCATCTCCAGCTTGCAGATGATAGTGGGACTTCTTAGCCTCTATAATAATGTGAGCCAATTGCTCATAATAAATCTCTTCCTTTAGATATCATATATTGATGGATATTATTTTCCTATCAAACTCTGACTATTGCAGTTTTCTATGTCCCCTGGCCAATTTCTCTATTTATAAAGATGCCTCTCCATTTTCTGGAATAATAAAAAAGCATTCTTTTCCTAAATATCAAGGACTAGCAAAGGAAGCCATCACATAATGAGGGAAAAATACAAAAGTTCTCAAATCAGATGTCATCTAGTCTACTGCTTTGCTAAAATTCAGTTTAAACTTAACTTTTTGTTTCCTTTTAGCTGATGGTCTTTGGAAAACATATTCAAATTCTGCACCACCACATGTAGCTACTTAATTTTAAATCTGAATCAATTAAGTGGAAATAAAGTTCAAAATTAGTTCTTCAGTCACACTAGCCATACTCCAAGTGCTCATAGTCACAAGTGTCTGGTGCCTACCTTTTCTCACAGAACAGAAAGTGCTGTGGATGGGGGTTTTCTGCACCATTTGCACAAATGTTTCATCAACAACAGTATAAGATTCCAGACCTCCAATTATGATTACTGAGATAAAGCCAAACAATAACTCTTTGACAAAGACCTCTAAAGAGAACCAAGCACCAAACTACCATGACTCATTCCCAACAGCAGTGATGGTCATTCTGCAAGTTGTCATGGCAGCATGGCAGGTGACATTTGGAGGGGCAGTGGGATGATACATGCAGCTCCTGCTGTAACAGTAGAAGAAAGAGGTATGAGCTGTGGTTTCCAGGCCAAACCAGTCAAAAAGCAACATAGAACCCACGATAATAGTGACCAAGCAGGATTGTCAGTCTTTTCACCTTTTCCTCCTACACTGCTCCCAACCCAGCCAGAAGGTCCCTCTTTGGTGTTCCCTGTGTGCCTGAAAATACACACATCCGTGATGAGCAACATGACTCCTCAGCTATCATGGCCTCTGCTCCTGATGGGAATGTTTGGGTGACACCTTCAGTCACTTCCTGCTCTGGCTCCCAGAAGTTCCTTGTGGCCTCCTCCAAGTCTTTAGAAGCCAAGTTGCTGCCTGCCACCCAAGGGAGAAGACATGTTTACTACATACCTGGATTTGTTTTATTCAGTTCCATCTTTCAGACATTCCTGTGAGGCATAGTCTTATCTAATTTCCACTTTTGCATCTTTCTCTTCTGAGGTACAAACATGAGAAGCAGAGACAGAAGACTAACCAAGTGCTAGATACCACACCTCCCTCACCCATCCACTCCTAAAGTGCTTTGGGGGACAGGGGATGCACCTTCTCTTTCTTTTCCTTCAAAATGCATTCCTTCAAGCAAATGGGGAAAAAATACAAATTAAAAAGCAAGAATATAAGATCTCTCTTAGAAAACTATGTTAATGTTTAACTACGTTAAATGTAAACTGACCCTCTGTGCTGATGGATTCCATATTCATGAATTCAACCAACTGTGGATTGAAAATATTTTTTAAAATGTGTTGTGCTGAACAGATTATTTTTCCTGTCAGTGTTCCTTAAACAATACAAAATAATAACTATTTGCACAGCATTTACATTGTGTGAGGTATTACAGGCAATCTAGCAATTACTGAAAGTATTCAGGAGCCTGTGTGTGGGTTAGATGCAAATGCTGAACCATTTTAAGTAAGACTTGAGCTCCTGCAGATTTTGGCATCAGCTGGGGCTCCTGGACCCAACCGCTCATAGGTACTGAGGCCATTGTCTATAAGAAGAATGAGAGAAAACACTGTTAACTGAGTTACGACTATGCAGTGCATTTCAGTCATTCAGCAGGTGTCTACCTGGTGTCTTCTAGGTGCCAAGCACAGGCTGCTCATGGAATGCATAGCAGAGACCATGACAGACAAACATGTCTAACTTCATGAATTTCAGTGAGAAGAGAGAAACAGTAAAGTGGGACAGTAAAACGTACAGTGAACAGTGCATCGCTTTCAGAAACGCACAGTAGCAGAACAGTTACCTGAATTCTTTGCTCTGTGCTCCAGCATTTCAAAGATAAAAAAAATTATCTTATAAAATTAGACAGGATGACTGGTAGAGAGCCAGACGCCAGCCCTCTCCTATAGTCTGTGGCATTCGTGGACTGTGGGGGAGAAGAGCAAAAAGTCAACAAGAAGCTAAGACCTGCTGTGAGTCAGCGCCATGTGCAGGCTGGCTAGGGGAGAGCCAGATGCCAGTACCTTCTGGCACACAGGCAGGGAAACAAGAAGAGCCAGCGTTCCTCCAGGCTGCTCTGGAGAAACACGGGCTGTGATGATAGCTAATAAGGTAAAATGTAACTTAATCCTTGTAATGTTTAGTGTTTCACTGACTTTGCAGGCCTAAAACCAGTAGCCTAATCATCTATCAAGAGGATAACAATATGCAGGGTAGCATATATGGGGGATCTCCTTTTGAAGGTGGTGGCCATTGCTAATTCCCTATTATCTTGTTTCAAAATCCTGTACCATTCTCATTGTTTTGTTTCATTGGGTTTTATTCTGTTTTATCTTGTTTGATTTTGTTGTATCTGAAGGCATGGAAAGCTATTTCGAGGATAACAAGATGTATTATGGTAGTCATTTTCGATTTACTATTATCTTGTTTTGAAGTCCTGTATTGCATTCATTGCTTTGTTTTTATTGGTCTATTCTGTGTCTGTTTTGTTTGATTTTATTATGTCTGAAGTTATGGGCAGCTATTTTGAAGACAACAAGAGGCATTATGGTAACCATTGTTGACTTCTTATTACCTTGTTTTGAAATCCTGTGTCACTTACAGTGCCTTGTTTGGATTGGCTTTATTCTGTTTTATTTTGCTTGGTTTTATTCTCTTTAAAATAAGATTTTTTTAAAAATTCAATATGCTCTTTCAAATAAAACAACTATCACCCAGAAATCATTAGATTTTCTGTCACCAAATATCTGTCTTATCAAAAGCAGCACTGATGGCAGCTCATATTCTTTAAAAGCCTGCTTTCAGGTTCTTCTCTTTTTGAAAAGAATGGTCTTTCACATTCTCTCTCACTGGTAGACATGTCTGCATATGTATACACTTATTACTAGTAGTCAAGTATTGGTAAGAAAAATACACTCCAAATAGTTCATATGAGAAAGGAAATGGGATAGTACTGACAAAACTGTTGGAAAAGTGAGGATGAAGATGAAGATGAAGAACGAACTGGAAACAGCTCCCTCCAGCTGTCACATTCACCGGCAGCTTTTAGAGGACCAAGAAGCTGAAGGAGTCACAGAACAAACTCCGCTGACAACTGCCAGCAGCGATGAGTCAGGTCACTTCAGGATAATTCCTGCCACCCACTGCAAAGCCTCCCACTTATGAAAACCCCAACATCCGCCCAATGAGCAATAATATTGATTCTCCCTGTGCTCACCTTCTGAATGGCACCTCAGTGCTTGTGATTAATGAAATCTCCTCTGGAATCATCCACTGCAAGTAATTCTGGGAGACATCATGCCGGGCTCTATCTCCTGGGATTCAGGGAAGAGCATAGAGTGTTCACCACAGATGGGTGAGAAAGCTGCTGACATTGGAAGTTGACTCTCTGGCACAGTCAACTCACTGGGAGTTTTACAGATGTTGCTATGGAATGGTGGAGTCCCTCTCCACCACCCCAGCTCAGGGTAAGTCTGTCTAGATGCTCTGTTTAGTGCTCCAAGGTGGTTATTATAGCTTTTATCTCCTAGATGTCTATGGCTTGCCTAATCCTACAGTCAATGGGTGGGGAAATTGGTGGAATTCTGCCAGTGTGAGGACTCAGTTTCTGCGTGCAGGGTCAGCTGGTAGACTACTGCCCGGCATTGGTTCTCCCAGACAAGAAGCTAAGCTGCACTGGAACCAGCAGACCTAACATCCAAGTTCCTCCCTGTTTTGCTGCTCCTCCTTGCAACTGTCACCCCATCTGATCCTATTTGACCTTCCTGAAGAATGCCCTGAAATTTCCCATCCCACTCAGTAGACTCCAAGGTGCCATCAAAAGCTTCAGCAAAGCATTAAAGAAGGCTCTCAAGTCAATAACAGTGAAAGCAGTTTCCTCCCCTACTCCTGGAAGTTCTCATCTGCACAAAATGTTGTCCAATTTCTGTTCTCTAGCCATATGTTTTGTCTGAGTCTTAGGAGAGATTACTACATCCTTTACAATATCTCAAAATATTGCTTCTTTTAATTTCAAAAAGGAAGACAAAACAAGTTGGGAGTCCATGCAATTCTGCAGAAGTTTCAGGTCCACAGAGCACACAGCACTGCAGTGGCACTCTCAGCTTCTGAGACTGAGGCAAAGAATGATCGTGATGGGTTTGAGATCAGCCTGGACTGGGACTCACCTGAGCTCTGGCTGATGAAATTGCAGCAGTCATTGAGGATGTGCCTTCACAGAAGGGCACACCATGATAAAATCATCCTGTGTACAAGACGTGATTTACAGAGAATATTACTGGTTTTGTTCCAAATAAATTGCTATTTCCATCAGTAGCCTGGGAACTTGAAATGAACCCAACCACAATGTGTCTCAATAAAATAGTGGAAGAAATCTTTTATATTGTAGGCACACTTGTGTAGATGAAGCAAAAAAAAGTGTTCCTGTGCAAAAACCAGGCACACTGCCTCCCTGAGTTAGAAGAGTTAAGCCAGGAGAGCCTCAGATGTCAACTAATAGGATACCCATACCATGGCCCTTCCTGCTCAGAACACCTTTCTTAATCTTTCTGCTCACAGATTCTTTGAGAGTCAGGCAAATGGCCTCACAATGGCTGGTTTGCTGTAGCTTCATCTGCTTTCTCATCTCTCTTCTGCTGGTGCCCACCATCACCAACACCACAGGTTTGTATGAGGCTGTGACTATCAGGATGGTCAGAAGAAGTGACCCAAGCTGATCAACCAGAATAGCTCCAACCCTCACTCTAATGAATGGTAGATGAGGGCTGTCTGTGTGAGTCATGCAGGGATGAAGGGTCCTTTGACACAGGGAGTTGCAAGTGTTGAGCAATCCTGAATGGCTTTCTTTCCACGAAGTGAGAAGGACCCCACATTTGAACCCTGTCAGAAGCAAGTTGAGATAGAGAAAGAGAGAAATGGAAAAGCCACTGTGGAAGTTGTAAAGGACCTGGGTATGAGCTCCTGGAAAATAAACCAATAAATTACTATTTTTCTCCAGTTTCATCTCATCCAAAAAAAGGGAGCCCGGGAAAAATCATGCCGTATCCCTAAAGAAAATGCACATACCTATGTATGCATAAAATAATTCATGTGACTCTAAGACATCATAAAATATCAGAGTTGAAGTCTTTCTAAGTTAAGAGCTCCTGTCCATCAAGTTCCCTAGATAATGCTGGAGTAGAGTTGACTTTACCAGCTAAGCTTTCTTCTTTGTATGTGTTGGGTTTCTGCTACATGTTAAAATATTAATCCTGGAAAAGTAAATAACCATGAACCATTACTAGTCCATTTGGCCATCATTACAGTGGGGGATAAGAACAGAATTACCTACATAGAACTATTTGACCACAAGATGATGAACAAGTGGCACTTGGCTCCTATGACTTGCAGTTGAATGAGACATTTTTCCCATCTCAGAAGTTCCCTTATTTATGTAATGAAAGGTTTGGATGGATTTCTAAGGGTCCTCTCACTAATGGCTCCGTTAAGTTAACCATAAGTGCTTCTCCCATTTTTGATCATAATACAAATGCAAGCCAAGTCAAAAAAGGAAATATTTCCTTCAGGAACACAGTCCTTTACCCATCCCCCATCTGTGAGTCCCACTGTTATAAAAACTAGCCTTGGTTTCTTCTCCACCCAAGGAATTTGTTAGAATAGTATGTAGAGGAGTCTAGCAGAATAATAAATGTATCACATTACCGGTTAGTGGCTGTTCTTTTAGTTATTCCAGGAAGACTCCAAACTCAGTTAAATTCTCTTGGTTCAGCAATCCCCCTGGGAGGGTTGGGAAATGAATATATGAATATGTATATATAAACCTATTTAAGAAAAAAAAAAGCCCAGCAAAATATTTTAAGATAAAATGATAAAATTCATGAAAATATTCTTGTTGGAGGAATAGAATTTAGATCTTGTAATCTGAAACATGGAAAAAACCCTTAGGAACTCATCTCCAAAGGAAAATGATTGGACAAGTAACTGGAGCTGACCTGTAGGGTTTTTCTGTTCAAATCCCAGTCTGAGCTTAATATGTGCCAACCCTGAGATTTAGTCACAGCTGGCAATGATGGGCAAACAGTGGAGCCCCCAGATGAGACATTTAATGAAGGAGAGAGATAAAACAATCTGGATAGGGAAAAACTCACCCTAAGGAGAATATGCTGCCTTTGAAAAGTTGCACCATCATGCTCACATCAGGAGAGTGAGTTTTGGAGCAGCTCATGCATGCTACCCATCAGGCAGCTCCTCACTCCTCTCTGTACGACTCACACCTGATTTGTAGTAACTCTGCTACCATCACAGAGCATATACAAGTTAGAAGAACAAAACGAGTCAAGCATGAAGTTTGTGCAGCCAGGCAACAACTGGATGTGGTGTGTTTGCATCCAGGGTCAGGAGCCTCAGGGCAGGCCCTGGTGGGAAACAGGAGTGGTGGAGAAACACAGCTGGAGCCACGCAGTGTCAACAGGACAAGTCCTCAGAGCCAATGGTACACCTGCTTCTTGGGACTCTTGGAACCATGCCGAAGACACTGAGGGACGTTGAGGAGCGGGAGTAGGATAGATCTACTTGGCTTTGGACATTCCGAGATGTTTTGTTCAGAGACTCACCCTGTTTTCCTTCAGGATGGTACAGGCCAGAGAGCAGAAGTATCAATAAGGTAGGCCAAGTGGAGCTTTGTCCAATAGCAGTTGGAAGATCATTAGAACATGGAAACCATGGTTGGGTTCTAGTATTTCAGGTCCTGTGTCTAACTTGATGTTAGAGATTGGGACAGACCAGCTGCCAGATTTACAACTCTCCTCTTTCAGGATTCCCTGTTTCTGAACAGATGCTTCACTGTTTGTATGAATGTCACTGAACTGAAACACTCAGCGACCGTCAAGGTGACAAGAAGAGATTGGAATATTCCAGATACAAACTTGAAAATACTGGGCTTGAAATGAAAGGAGGGGAAGTCCTGCTTGCTGGTGATAGAATATTCTAAAAGTTATCATTACCACTATTACTTAGTTTAAAAATCTAAGAATTTGCCCTTTATATCACTTGGTAGAAAGAGAAAACAACCTAATTTTAAAATGGATAAAGGATGTGAATAGATGTTTCTCCAAAGAAGATATATGAGTAGTCAATAATCACAAAAGATGCTCAGCATCACCAAGTATTAAGGACATGCACATAAAAACCACTACAAATGATTCAATAATCACACTGCTGGGTATACATCCAAAGGAAATAAAATCAGCATTTTGTTATATACATTCCCGTGTTTATTGACACTATTACAATTGCCAAGATATTGAATCAACCTAAATGTCCATCTGCTGGTGGATAAATAAAGAAAATGTAGTGCACATCACAGTGGAACACTATTAACCATAAACATGGATAGACCCAGAGGACGTTATGCTAAGTGAGTGACACCAGGCCCCAAGAAGGCAAATATTATTTGATATCACTTATATGTAATATAAAATGTGATGTCATAGAGGTAGAAAATAGAATGATGGTTACCAGAGGCTAGGATTGCTAAAAATCAGAAGGAAAAGAAAATGTTAGTAAAGACATGTAATTCTGGTTAAATAGAAGGAACAGTTTCAAGAGATCTGTCATGCAGCATGATGGCTATGCTTCCTGACAATACAGTGTATTCTTGAAAGATATAAAAAAGGCGAATATTAGGTGTTCTCATAAAAACAATAGCTATGTGAGGTAATACATTTGTTACACAGCTGGATTGAACTATTCATGTTTTGAATATACTTCAAAACATCGTGATCTATGTTAAATACATACAATTTTATCTAAGTTTTAAGAATGGCAAAAAGAAAAGATGCCAAGAAAAATGAGATACCACTTCATAGCATATGAATGGATAGACAAAACATGGTGAATACACGTGACCGAGTACTGTACCAGCCATTCATTAAAAGAAGTGGAAATGAGACACAGACTACATCATGGATGAAGTTTGAAATCAACCAGACACAAAAGGGATAATGTTGTACAAGTCCCTGTACCTGAGGCACCTAGAGTAGTAGTCAAATTCATAGAGACACAAAGAACTTAAGAGATTCTGTGTAGACTGCCAGGGAAATAACTAGAGAGCTACACTGTTTGATGGGTACAGAGATTCAGTTTGTGATGCTAGAAAAAGTTCTGCAGCTGGATGGTGGTTTTGGTTGAAAAACAACATTAATGTGTGAAGTAATATTGAAAAATGTGACAAATACTTAAATAAAAGAACACACTGTCATTCATCTCCCTCGCAAACTACCCCTTGCTTCAGACACACTTATCTCATTCTTTTATAACTTTCTAAAGCAGTTCCAGAAGTCCTCTTTCATGAGCATCTTTAGTTGTACTGGTGGAGCTGCCTTTATGCCATGAAAATGTTTACTTTTCATTGAGAATATATAACAGTGGTGCAGTGCCTGCCTGGCAAGCACGAGGTCCTGAGTTTGGGTCCCAGTACCAAAAAAAGGCACTACACAGTGTTTACTTTTCATGGTAATTTTGACATTCAGAAAGAGCCAAAGGTAACACAGTGCCAAATCCAGTGAATTAGGTGGATAAGGACACATCCTACCGTGTTCGTGAGTCTTTTTGTTGAATGGCGCTCAGCAGCAGCATTCACACTTTGTTGATCACACTCAAAAAGACACTCATGAAAGAAGACTTCCAGAGCTACCTCAGAACACAGCAAGAAGGATGGGACAAGTGTGGTCAAAGTGCGGGTGGTTAATGGCAATGTGTCTTTTACTGTAATACTTCTTTAAAATTTAAACATTCTTCATGTTTTTTATCACCCCTAGTACTCGATGTCAATGAACTGTACACTTAAAAATAGTCAAAATGGTAAATTTGATGTTATATATATTTAATCATGAAAAAGTCTACTTTTCCCATGCTTTTGAACAAAAGCCTTGTATCTAATTTAAGAATCTTTGACTTTTGCTGGCCCTACACCGTTGGTTAGGATGGATGTCTTGTCACCAAGATGTGGAATAAATCACCTGATGACTGAAGTTTACACTCCAAAGGTATTCATTTGCAGATGTGCTTAAGTGGATACACATGGTTTTGTGTGGCCCAGGCTACCACCATGTTGCCAAAAGCAGGAAGGGACAATGAAAAATTGAACATAAGTGTTAAAACACTAAACCCCATAGTCTCAAGAGGCTCCCTGCCTACCCCAAGGGCACGTGTCTCATCTGCTGATTCCTCTGCCTGCTCAGCCCCAACTCAGACATGTTGGCTGCATATATGCAGCTCGCAAAAAAGAAATGAAGAAAGGAAAGAAGGAAAGAAGAAAGAGAGGAAAGGAATGAGGAAAGAAAAGAAGGGAAGGTAGGAGAGAAAAGAGGATAGGAGAGGAGGGGAGGAGAGGGAAGAGTAGGGGAAGGGAAGACAGGGGAAGGGAGAAGAGAGAGAAGAGGAGAGGAAGAGAGGAGAGGAGAGGAAGAGAAGAGGGGAGGGGAGGGGAAGGGAGGGGGGACGGGAGAAGACAATTGAAGAGACCCATACCTTTCCATGTGTTTATAGCCCTTGGCTAGAGAAGCTTATAAAGAAGTGCGTGGTCTGTAACATCTTTCCTGAAAATCCTTTCCAGATGCCTCCAACCTCAGCATTGTATACAGACATCAAGTGTGTATCCAAATCGCTTCATATTTTCTTTAGCTCAGCTTGTCTCTTTAGGTTCCAAGGCTAGTACAATGCCCTTGCTCCCTTCAGACTCAGTTAATTTTCTGGATTCCTTATTTGCTTATTCTTTCAGAAATTTAATTTTATTTTTACCTCATCTACTGGCCCAACAGATTTGGTGAAGTATATTTATTCATAAAGTTTAGAAAATAGAAACACTCAAGACCAAGAAAGAAATGGAGGGAAAAAGCTCCATAAAAGTCAATATAAACACAACAGGTTGATTTCTGTGTTCTTGATGACCCATTTGACCGAGACATCTGAGGGAGGAACCAAAACAGTGAAGTATGATCAGCAACAAAATCCAGCAGCTCCAAGATCCAGAATCCAGACACCCAGAAAATAACAACTCGGTGAAGAGAAAAAAAGAAGTAAATCATTGGGAATTGAGAAGGAGCTGACAGGAAAATTAGAAGCTACAGAGAAGTTAGAGAAATGTATCACGATGCAGAGAAAGTAATGAAGCAGTTTGGAAGCTCATCCCAGGTCTCAGGAAAGGAAAGCTGCCCTTGTAGATGCAAGGCAAGTGCCCAGGTCTAGGAGCTCCAGGGAGAAACAGCAAACCACCCCAGTGGCACATGCCCCAGGAGAAGCCCATGGATATTGTGAAGTGCAAAACCTCACAGGGCTTTGCTCCGAGGTGACTCCTTCCACACAGCAGACAACAACCAGAGAGCAGTTCCAGTGGAGCACCTGCCATATTGCCAGAGAGTGTGTGATCTTTCAAGCGCCATTTGGGGAAGGTGCTGATTATTTAAGTCTGGAACTCCAAATAACTAAACAACTTCACTTCCCAGGGTAGCTCTCCCACGTTTCTGAGTGAGTGACCAGCACAGAAGAGAGTCACAGACAGGGAGAAGCTAGAGAGGGAACCCCGGAGAAGTTTAAACGCAGGCCAGGAAGGACATGGGCCCCACCCTCTGAGGTGAGAATGGAGCCACAGCTCGGGTGGCACACAGAAAGGGATGGGTCTGGAAGTGCTGGTATGGTGAGTACTTGAACCCTTGCCCTGCAGCCTATATCCACACAGCTCTGAGGTCTGATTGTCTTCCTCATCTACCAATGTGAGCAAGGACACAACTCCATGTGGATAGTTGCCGCAGCCTGGGGCAAAGAGAAGGGTCTCTAGAACAGGAGGACACTCACAAAACCAAAGCTAGGCAGAGAAAACCATGAATTGTTGAATTCCAAAACTGTGGATCCTGACAAGAAACCTCTCACTCAAAAATACGGAGAAAAATTTTTCCTCCTTCTTCCCGTGTATTGAGGTTTGGCAAATTGTCTTTTTCTCTTTTCTCTCTTTTTTTTTCTCTTTTTTTCATTTCCTTTTTTTTTTTTCTTTCAAATTCTTCCCATTTTTTTCTTTTTTTATTCTCTATAGTTTTTTCCCTTTTTTCTCCCCTTTTGAAATCCTTTTTTATTGCTTATTCTTCTCTGCTTTCATTATCTAATTCTATAAATATCCTTATACTCCTTAAGATGATCTTTTGTCTCACTTTTCTCTGTCTTGGTTATTTTTGTCTCATTGCTGGGGCAAAATACCAGACACACCTAAAATTAAGGAAGGAAAGATTTATTTAGCTCACAGTTTGTGAAGATTTCAGTCCATAATTTGCTGTCTCCAAGGCAGAGTGGCACATGGCAGAGAGGCAATAGTTCATGATAGTGGAAGACAGCAAAAGGAGCAAGAGCAAAAATGGAGGAGTATGCAGAGAAGATTCTTTCTGTCCCTTTTATTGTATGCAGGGTACCCACCCTATGGTGGGTGTAGCATTCACACCCATAATCCCAGCATTGGACCATCAATCAATCACAGATTCTAGAAGCCTGCCCCCATGACTGCATGAAGCTTTGGGGGGACATTTAGACATAAACCATAACACTCTCTTCATCTCCCATTTAATTCTTCACATTTTTCTTCTTTCATTCTTCCATTCCCAAATTCCTATGTCTTCATGAGTATAACTATTAAACTTTATTAACCTTTAGATAGTTAACTCTATGTTATTTCTATTGACTTCTTTTACATTTTAGTGGAGATACAGTTGTCATATTTAGTATGTTTTTACAATATGTCAATATTTGGTTTGCCTCAGTATTAATACTATAATTATAGTTTTCTATTCATGATTAAGTGTGGTACATTATTAGTTTTTATGGTATATCAATATCCAGCTTGTCATGGACAATATGACTGTTACTGATTTATTTTCTATTACCAGGGTCACACAGTGTTTGCTATTAATAGGTTTTTCCTGTATGCCAATATCCGGATTATCTTTGTGTCTTTAACAATACTATGGTCCACTCCCAGAGAATTGGGAACTGTGCCATTTACACTGCATCCTCCCCCTCCCAAATTAACACAGTGGTCAGATTTTGGGTAAGAGACAAAAGATGATAGGTTAGCCATGCCCAGAATGCATCACTAACAATCAGACCCTAACTAAAGGAATCTCCATACCAGCAACAAAGTCTTTCTACCATGAGTACCCACAAACCACAGCAGAAAGAAAGCAAACAAACACAAATACAATAGAAACATAAGAAGACAGAGCAATAAAACTCCCAACTCCCAAAATTCCCAATTGCCCCAAAACTGGTCCATGGGGCATTGAGGGGGAGGAAAGTAAAAGCCACAGGACCATATTATTTGAAAGAATGACAGATTTTAGAAAAGATGAATAAGTTGCTCAGCAGGGTTTCAGAGGAAATAATTAAACATATAATGAATGGAATAAAATGATCAGGAAGCTTACAGAAGACACTAATAAAATGTTACTTGAGCTAAACAAAATTATAGAAAACATGATGCTGGAGATATGGCTCAGTGGCACAGCAACTGCCTGGCAAGCACAAGGTTCTGAGTTTAACCCTGGTACCACCAAAAAAAAAATAGAAAACTTGAATAACCAGGTTAAAAAAGAATTAAAGTCCATAAAAATTTCCTAATAGAAATCTAGAAGATTTGCGTATTTTACTCAGCAATGGAAAATATGGCTAATACATCCACTGTTCCTCATGGAAGAGAAGATGGAATGTGTCATTTTGACTGGCTGATTTCCCTTCAAAAACTGTATTAATCATATTTCCTGCTATTAGGGAAAGTTATCCAACACTCACAATTTAAAAGAAGGTGGCTTATGGTTTCAGAATGTTCAGTCCATGATCATCTGGCTCCAAGGAAGAAACATAGCAGAAGGACCTGGTAGAACAAAGCTGTTCATAATGCTTGGGGAGTAGGAGCAAGGGAACAGTGCCACAGAGGAAAAGACTAGGGACCAGATATAATACATAAAGTCATGCCTCCATCATCACCACACATACATAACGGAAAGTGTGCTTTACTAACCTTCTACACAGCTCTAAGTCAATCAAGTTGATAACCCTGCTTAATTGTCACATTCCATTCATCAACTTGTCACCCAAACACAGCGCTTTAAACTATAATTAATCTCCAAAGAAACAAGAGTTGATAATTCCAACTAACATAATGTAACTCTCTCATGTACATATACCCAAAACCACCCTAAAGTCCTCCCCAAAGTTTCAGTACTTCCAACATTACTCAAAAATCCAAGTCAAACATCGCCTGCGGAAGCCAAGACAAACTCTTTGTTATGAACCTCTAGCCAGGTATGATGGCACACACCTGTCATCCCACCACTCTGGTGATTGTGGCAGGAGGATGGCTGTGACTTCAAAGCCTCCCTAGCGTACATAGTGAGTACAAGGCCAGCCTGGACTACACAGTGAGGACTTGTCTTGGAAAAAAACCTCTCTGGAAGATTAAAAAAGCTAGTTACTTAATCCTAAAATACAATGGCACAGGGTAAGTATTTCCATTCAATTAAGAAGGAACAAAGAGATAGGAAAGAATAGGACCAGAGCAAGACTGAAATCTAGCAGGGCAAACATATTAGGTTCTGTAGCTCCATGTCTAGCACTCAGGGCACATGGTGGTGAGATGTAAATCCCAAAGGGCTTGGGTGACTCCTCCCAAGTGCAGTGCATGCAGCCTCTCTGTTTTCCATAACCTGCTCACTGCCTGTGACCTCCCATGGCAGATGTTGCATGATCTTTGCATCTGTGACTTCCTAGAATCCCTCCTAATTCCCATAGCGTCAAACACCCCCTGTCAGGGGTACATTGCCTGGCCCTCAGACCTTCCTTTGAATTCCTCTGGGTGAAGTTTCAAAGACCATGATGCCTGCATTTTCCATTCCTGAAGACTCATCCAAGGAGGAAGCCAAGGTTTGGTGCCAGGACAAGCAGTAGCCAGGCCCCCTTGGACTCTGACTGAAGCAGCCTCTGAGTGCCTCCCTCCATCTCTTGGTCCCCTGATCATTTGCAAAAGATCTATCTTCCTTTTACCCATTCTCCTTTATTTTGCTTTTAAATTTATTTGTACTTTGGGTTTATCATATTAGAGAAACTGAACAATATTTAGGCTTGTGTGCCTGATTTATTTCACCTACTATCGTGGATTCAATGTGCATCCATTTTCCTACAAATGACTCAAATTTATCCTTGTTTATAGCAGAGTAGTGTCCTGTTTTCTATAAATATCACATTTTCTTTATCCATTTATCTGATGATGGATCTATAGGCAGCTTCCAAGTTTTAACTATAATTAATTCTGCTGCTATAAATATGGCTCTGCATATATCACTGTAATATGATGTCTTTAGATCTTTCTGGAAGATACCTAGTAGGGAAATAGCTGGGTTGAATGGAATTTCTACCTTTAGTATTTTGTGGTCTCTCTATACTGATTTCCATCGTGGTTGTCTTTTTTAAAATATGTAGCACTTTATTATCTACACTTATTCTGCTGTGCAGTAGCACATCAGAACTTCTCTATCTGACTGTAACTTAGTACCTGTGGACCAATACTTTCCCATCATTCTCTTCCTTATACTCTCCCCAGCCTCTGATAGCCACTATTCTACTCTTAACTTCTATGAGATCAACTTTGTTACATTCCACATATGAGAGAGATATATGGTACCTATCTTTCTGTACCTGGCTTATTTTACTTAACATAATGTCTTTCAGTTCCATCCATGTTGTGGCAAATTATAAGATTTCCTGTGTTGATGGCTGAATAATATTCCATCTCATGTATGTACCACATTTTCTTTATTCGTTCATCAGTTGATGGACACTTAAGATTATTTCCTGTTGGATATTTGAATAGTGCTGCAATAAATGTGCAAGTGCAGATGTTTCTTTAGCACTCTGCTTTCATTTCCTTTGGATAATACCCAGTAGTGGGGTTGCCAAATCATATGGGAGTTCTATTTTTTAGCCAAATACACTTCTAAATGATGTGTCCATGGTGGTTTCTAAAGTCTCCTTACTGAGGACACTACTTGGAGAAAGATTCAAGTGTTGGCTTCTTCACTATATTTACAAAAAACTAGAGTCTCCTAGTTTCTCTTTTAAATAGACATAGAGGTCTCAGAAACTGTATAAGGCAGGCCCTTTCTTACTCTACCTTATTTAATTTTTACTATTTTCCTTAAATTAAAAATAGTATGACCTTGTTCACAGGTGCAGAAACCAGCATACAGAGGGATCATGGGGTATGCCAATGACTCGAGACAAATTAGGGGCCAAGGTAGACTCTGAAAACACTTTTTATCTGACTCAGAAATCTGCATTTATTCTCTAGAAGCACAATGTTTTTGAACATAGGAGTCACTGAATAAATATTTGTTGAGTCGCTTAGCACAAGGTAACTTGTCCAGGACACTGGGGGACCCAAGCTTCTCAGCTCTTGCGCAGGGCGCCGTCCTCACCATATGTGCAAAAGATGCTGGCACAGGGCTGCTTTTCTTGAACATCAAAGAGAGTCCTGAAACACTTATGGTCAGAAGATTGAATTTCATAAAAGTATTAAATTTATGTTTTTTCGAACAGCATCACTGGGGGAGGCACCGTGGTTAGGACTCTCTCATCTTGAAATAGACAGAGAGTAATTTCCTCCTTTGCTGGTTGTCAGCCTGGCTCCCAATCATTCCCCCCAGAGCTGGCAGAATTTCAATGACTCTAAAATTAATCTGTGGGGCAGAGTTTGTCCAGTGCCTTGAAATTCTGGGAGCTTTGCTGTGGTCTCCAAGTCAGTGCTTGGGATGGAAGGTCAGGAGCTCAAAGGTGAAATCCCATTTCTTAGTTCAGCTGAAGAACCCTGAAAACACATTTTCCCCTGGTTTTATGATGGGAAACCCCACAAATTATTCTGCAACTAACTGAGAACAGAAAAACACATCAGGTTTATTTTTTGGAGGTGGGCGGGGGTTGAGACAGGGTCTTAGTGTGTAGTTTACGCTGGCCTTAAACTCACTGTGTAGCTCAGGCTGGCCTCAAACTTGTAGCAATCCTCCTGCCTCAGCTTCCCAAGTTTAAGGATGACAGGCATCCACCACCAAACCTGGCACACATGAGACTTTTTCAAATAATTTTTTCAACGTTTATGTGAATTCCTACGTGTCACATATAAACAAGTGACACGTGTAGGGAAAAAGCTATGTCCAGACTGCTAGGGCCACATAGAACCTGGGGATGCTGTGGCCCAGCAACGCGTGGGTGGGGGTGGTAGGCAAGGTTTTCTGCAGGAGTAGTCGCCTGAGGTTTTCCTTAAAGAAACATGAATCTAGTTAAATTAGAGAGTAGCATAGAAGGGAACAACACACCTACTAAGCAAGGTGATTAAAATGCAAGCAATGTAGTGTTATTTTTAAAAATACACAATGGCCCTGAATGAAGTGGCCAGCAGTTTGTTGTAGCTGCTGGATTCAAACAGGAGCCTAAGGAGAAGTCTTTCTAGGGTCTGTCAGCCATTTCAGAACTTTGGAAATGTAACAGTCAACTCATTAGAAAGAAACAGCTGAGAACCCAACACAGGCCCAGGGCAGAGGCCACACCCCAAGGCCCTGCCACCATCCGGGGAGCATCAGTGAACCACTGCCCTATGCTTCTCCACCACCCCAGGAACCCC